>SNQJ01S0079411.1:25358-35923 GCA_010110895.2 Picea sitchensis | reverse complement strand
TGACTTCATTATTTTGATCCCACACTTTTGTTGCATCCTTATTTCTCAATAGATCTGAATCAAGTTGTTACTTCACTCTCTGATGCATTTTCCTGTACCCAAGCTACTGATTAATATTGTTTAAGATCAACATTCACGTTTTAATTGCACGTTTGATATGGACGACTACGAGTATCATTTACTTCGGAGCTTCATCCTTCGAGGCTTCCAGCCTTTGCGACCTTCCAAACCTCCTGGAGTATCTTTCGTCAAAGTGTGTATCGTCACTTCCCTACTCAATAACCTTTACAAGTCCAAGAGATTGGACCGTGAGTTTAGGCACAAAAGAGCTCCATCTCTTCAGGTATTCGTCTATTTGTAATGTCGGGACTTCAGGCTACTCGAGCTATGAATTAGGTCAATCCCTCTGAATTTTTACCTATCGAATAAGTCATAGGGATATGGTGACAACTTGTTGTCAGTTGTTAGTGTACCTTACACTATCCTTCCACTGTAATCGATCCAACGGTCGAGAACAATTCTTGAGGTTCTTAGATCAATGATCAGTGTTGACTTCGGCCTTCAACGCTTCAGGCGGTTTACTAGTGGTAGAATTTTGGTTTTCCTCGAAGGACATACTCCCAGAGTGACGTAACTTGCTAACGTCACTGCTGATGTGGCACTGGTCGAGTGGCTGCCATGTGTCACTTAGATTTGTGACTTACACATACCTAAATTTCCAACTAGACCTTGACACTTATCACCATCTAAATGCGCCATGTGTCCTTGCCGACGTGGTCTTGCTACAGAAATCCTCTGGGAGCCTTACAGATGGCTGCTCTGCCCCATCCCCTCATTAACTCTTGAGGAGGTCTTCCCACCTACCAGCCTAACTGTAATTCATTTCTGGTTCAGAGGACTATTCTGGCCCTGAGCAATTTAAATCCAGTAAGGTACTGGTTTGGTGAAGGTTAACACAACCATTCCTAGTCCCCTTCACCATCTCTTTTCATTGCATTTGTGGTATTTCTTAGTACACCCCCCTTCTAGCAGTCATGCAACACTTATCCATTTTCTATTAAATAATAGAATTTACATTCATCGACCTTTTATACAAAGGTCCATCAAATCAAACATTCACAGATATTGAGTTTTCCATAGTCTCTTGGCCAATATAGTTATATTTACAAACTGGGGGAAATAGGGTGTTACAATTGATCAATGGAATTTTGTCTGATTAGTGTAGGGCCAATGTATATAAATAAGTTTTCCAAATCAACATTTCATTTCAGCATTCTAGTTCAATGTTTTATTTCAGTTCAGTAGTTCGGTTCTCAGTTTGGCATCCAATATGGTTAAGTTTTTAGGCATTATGACTCCATAGCCCAATGACAGGGTTCATAGTTTGACAGAATAATTTCAAGTCGCAGAAGAATGAAGGCACATGGTCTATTGTTCTTGGTGCTTTGCAAAATAGATCTTGTTGAACAGGAGATGAGGCTCAAGAAAAACTCGACACTCATCTTTTTATCTTTTTTATTTCTCTAAAAGCAGGTGATAAATAAATAATATTCCTTGTTGAAAATTCAAAATAAAAATAAGGTATGAGTTTCCATTCTTCTTTATAGTCCGAATAAAATAGATTGAAATAAATGCAAAGGAAGTCTTCCTCATGATAATGTTATCACCTAATCTAAAAATTGGAGATGTAGAAAAATATAACTCGAAGTGTCATGCTCATAAATTCTAAAGTCATCTCTGGTATAAAAAATAAAAATAATAATAAATAAACTCGAAATAAGTCTGAACTTAATACACAAACTTGTGTGGGATTAGTACATTTTTTATTTAGATCCTCTGAATCCTTGATTTGGTTATTTTTGCCTCTCCCCAAGTTCTTTGCACTCCAATTTTTCTTTCTCCTTTCTCATCCTTTTAGTATTCATAGAAATAAACAGACTCGACATCACTTTGAAAACTCAAAAGCATATTTTCAAAACAAGATTAGGCAAAAAAAATTGTGTTCCTTTGATTTTAATTGAAAAAGTGTGTCTAGGCTAATCCTGATAATTTTGGCTCTGATATCATATTTTAAATTGAAAAATTTGCTCAAGGTTTATCCCTGAAAAGATTAAAATTCCCCTATAGGCGAAGGTGTATTGAAAATCAAAAGAAAGTTAGTTTCAGAGTAATCTTAAAATCATTGATAGACCTCCCTTTCAGTCTAAAGATTTTAAACAGTATCATCCCTTGTATGTTACATACAAATCGATTGCCCCCACTTCAAAATATTAAAGTATAAGACAGATGGTGAAAGGAAATTCATAAATTGATTGCCCCATCTTGTCCAAAAGGGATGATGAAAGGAAATTCACATATCAATTGCCCTCATCTCATGTGAAATGCAAAAGTGTTAATTAAAGTGGTGAAAGGAAATTCAATGGGAGAAGTAGATAACTTCACTGGGGTACTGAACATGCTCGCTGGCAGTGAAGAAATATCTATGATATATGTAAGGATTTCATACATAACTATATATTATACTATGTTATCTAGTTCTCTTTCCGGTGATATTTACATCCTGAACCAACTAATGATTCCCTAAATAAATATGTTACATTTGCTTAACCTTGAAGCGAATAAAGTCGATCGAAGCCTGATATTTTAGTTAAAATTATTTTAATTATCTTAAACAATTCTGAAATCAATTTTAAGAAAAAGAAATTTTTAGTAGCCTAACTTGAGATCAATCATTAAGTATGTTTTGGAGATTTTTGGACTTGGGTAATTTCATGTTTCTATGTATGATTAATTCTTAAATAAAACTAGAAAATGTTTTTCAAAAAGCAATAATGACTCCATTTACCCAATAAAGGCACTTGTTCTACTGTTCTTTTGTGCCTCACAGGGAGCCACAATCCCTAGATGGAGCCTATGTTGGAACACTTAGAATTTTGAGCTTTTGAACTTTAGATTCTGCCTCTTAGAAATAAAGTTTTACCCAAAAAAGCAAAAATCTTAGAGAATTGCCTTTCAGTTTTAAAATAAATCCATTGGTTGTTATTTATCAATAAGGTGCTCATAATATTTATTGTCGATAAGTTACTCTAATTTGATCGAACGGTCCTAATGATCTTCGAAGTTTAGAAGTTTCCTGAGTTTTAAAAGGAAATCTTTAATGATTGCATCGGAGCTTTGCGCTTCAGATATTCCAACAAATCTAAACAACCAAAACCCTGAAACTCCGAAGTCCCAAAGAGAGCCACTTATGATAAATACTAAAGGACTTACGGAAGCATCATAGGACATGTGTCTTTCAAATCTTTCTTGGGCTGACACGTGGCACTTATTTTTGATCTATTGGATGATTCACACGTTTTCAAGTGACATGTGGCACCTCTCTTTTCTTGACATGTCATCAAGAATGACATCATCTCTACCACGTCACTCTGGGAGATTTCCCTTTGGGAGTTTGAACAAAGATTGATTTCACAAATCATCGAAGTATCAAAGCATCGAAGTAATAAGGGTTACGAAAAGTAGAAAGTGTTTTAAAGAGTTAATAAACATTTAATAACAGAGGTTAATCACAATTAAGTATTAATTAGTCACTCCGCAGTTTCAGACTTCGGGAGTTTTCCATCCTATCACATCCAAAGCTTCTGAACGTCGAACTGTCAAAATATTAATGACATTTATGATTGATTCTTCATTTTTAGATCTATACGAAGACCGATAGACTTTGTGAATAAAGCTCTTAGAATCTCAAAATCATTTTACCATTTACAATTAGCAATTTTTTATTTAGTGAAGAGCTTATAGACTTCTCTTATTACAGGCAGGATTATTTTATTTCCTTAAGGATTATGGCACCATGAAAAGTTGCAAGGAAGCTTGATGGATCAGATTTTAGAATCTAGCAGAACGATAAACTGGTTTGGAAGCCTGATAAACTAGGAAAGGGACCAAATATGGCAGGGAAGGGATAAATCTGGCAGGAGCGCCAAGTTGATCGGGTCTAAAGTATCGTGGATAGTGAGTTCTCGAGATCAATGACCGAGAGTGATCGCGGGGGGGAAAGTTGCATGGGGTTTAATTTCGAAGGGCGGTCCCACAATTTAAACTGCAGTTTTCTCTCAGGGGTACATGGCATCACAAGGTGCATTGCGGGACGAAAGGAGGGTTACCTCAAAACCACTTCCTCGCGCCCCTGCAAAATAGAAAAGTGTAAAGGGACTTTCGGTCATTTATTTTATTTGATTATTATTTGATGTTGCACCATTAGAACCCTGACTCAACACCTATCCTCCACCCACTCTACCTTTCACCCTCCAGCCGGTCACACTCTCTACACGTCACTTGCCCCATATATCCCTACCACCCACATTCTCGCATCCGCTCATCCCACTTCCTTATTGGACAGTTGTCCCCATGTCATCATATTCATGAACAATTACTCTTCCCTGTAACTGTTAGCCATCCCATAACGAGCCAACACTAATCTACCTACAATTATTTATCCCAGTAAACACATTCGAAGAGACAGATGGCAACAAAATCAGATGGAAAAGATAGTAGGCCAATAATTGTGGTGGCCTTAATGGACATGTGTACCCAGTTCAAAGAAAATGAGTGCATCTGTGAGCAAATGAAGAGACAGATGAAGCACCAACACATCAAATCAAAACTCAACAATATCTGCATGTTGTTATTTCATTTGGATTGTATTCTATTTTTAGGCAGATATTGTGGGAAGTCCAACGGTTTTTAGTTGAGACAATTTTTGTATAAATAGATAGATTTTAGATCTATTCGAGGGGGGATTCTAGCCCAATGTTGGAGGCTTCTATCCCAATGTGGGCTGCTTCTTGCCGAATGTAAAAGAGAATTTTTTTTTGAATATTAATACAAGTGTAAACATAGATTCTAAGTTTCGTTCAATTTGAGTTATGTGTTTCCTCTGTGTTTCCATCTCTTTGAATTCCTTTATGTAGTTCTTGAAGAGTGAATGATTATAATTTAGTATTACATCTACTGTGATCATAATATATCATAAGTTCATTCAATAACAACTTTTCCTCTGTTATTACTGTGAGTAAAACAAGACCTATGACCTGTGTGAATTACTGCATTTTTATCTCCTCTCAAGGGTGCATCTTCTATTTTTATTCTACTCCAAACAAGGTGAGACTTATTTGTAATTGATACCTAACTTTGTTTTAACAGTTTTATGAATCTTTTCTACACCATTTGACATTATAATTATGACTCAGATAACGAGATACAACCTCTGTACTGTCTTATCATTAATTTCATTTAAAGATTATTTCTCAGAAAACTGAAGGTAGAAAAAAGCACTCATAAAAATACTTCATTTAAAATCTTTGATGCCTGACATTATTCTTTGAGCCGTAGAATCAATCTCAGGAACAACACTCTCAATGAGTTCCTTCCTTTGAATGACACTTTCATTTCCGACGATAGTTGTATGTAGGTGCAAAATGTCTCATCAATTTTGTGAACTTGTCATACATCCCTTCTCTTTGTCAGTGAAAAACTTCTTACATTATGTACTCCTTTGTAGGGGCATGCATGACACTCATTTCACCTCCCATAATATGGCTAATTCAAAATGTAGGAATGTAATATGAGGAGGAGCAAGAGGGTGTCATCCATAAATTTTGATATGTCGAACACATCTAAATACAAATTCATCTAATGGATAGTGGAGAGACCTGCAAAATTTGATAAGGCAATGTAAGCTAAAATATTCTAACTTCGACACCAATTTATTTGATCACCTAGGAGGGATCAAGTGATGGGTTGTCGAAGATCTAACAACCTATGGTGTAGACTTGCTAAATTTAGGGAAAACAACAAAAATGTTGTAATCATAGGAAATATGAAATATCTCTATTTATTAACTATAATGGGATTTATAAGGAAGATCTTTGTTTGGGATACACATATTCAATAAGAAAGCCATAATAATCAATACTCCAAAAACATCCAACCTCCTTTGAGTCTCTTTGTTATTGGTTTTATAATGGAGATATTATGGTGCCCCCACCTATCACTCCTAGCTATGGGATAGGTAGCCATGAATAACACTTTCAAATTCTAGCCCTCAGAGGTAATTTCCCCATAATACCAATAGAGTAAACCTCCTAGGGACAACCAAAACTAAATGAAATGCATACATAGTGCAAATTAAAATATTGTAGTGGAATATAGTAGTATGGACTAACAAATTTCATGGCACCCTGGTGCCCATATTAGTAATTAATCATTCTCAGACATACATCGTGCATTGGCATACATTTTCATAAAAAAAATAACAACAATTCTGCATATTCATAAACAACAATTGAACACTTATCTTTTGACTGAAGAAAAAGCAATAAATTCACTAGGTAAGATAAATTTTCCACTTAACCATAAGTATCTGATGTAGATACAACCCCCAAGTCAATTTATGAGGTCAATGGGGAAAAGGAAACAAGTTATAGGATTCTCTCTCTTAGCATAACCCATATGCTCTCATGCCTACCCAATATAATCAATATAGAGCATTAAACATCTCATCCAACCATCAAACAACTATGGCACTCTCTTCCACTATTCCACCCAGCACAAGGAGGATATTCCCTTTCTCTACTCAACAATCCCTTAGAGATATTATTCCTTCCAATGTTGTTTATTGTGGGGAGAAAGAGCCCAATCTACTATATGCATTTGGAAATTTGCTTGCAAGATTAATACTTGGCTCTCAAGCATCCAAAGAGCAACAAATGACCAATGGGCGAAGGGATTCCTAACTTTCCCAGCCTCTACACCCACCTACAACCATCTACCTTTTTCTAGGTCTACAATTTCCTCTTCACAATGCTAATTTTTGGTTAATTTTCAAATTGGTAATGGTTAGCAATGGTGAGTCATGAATCAACAATGTAGAGCTTCAATATGAGAATGCTAGAATGAGTGCTAAAGTGAATTACAATGAGAGGATTAGGAAAAATGAGGATTGGAATTACATTTGACAAGAGGATTTTATAACTCTTACACTTCCCACGATGATTGTACTAAACTCTAATACCAATCTGATTTGTAAATTGCCATGGATTCCACTAGAATAGTTTGCCACAACAAATCTTACAATATTCTACAATATCTTATTATATAGTATTTTACTTTAGATTTTAGATTTAATATTACTAGCTTAGTGCAAAAGATATTGAAATAAATTGAAACTGGAAACAAAAGAAGCTAAGAAAATAACACATTATCCACACAATGAACACAAGATGTGCCCCGGGAAAACTCAAATATGGGAAAAGGCTAGCTAGAAAATGAGGCCTATGATTTACTCTTTTCTTCTCAGTTATGAAAGGCAAATGCAATGAAAGTGCACTCACTGTGGATTTTCCATGGACACCATGGCCTAAATGGTTGCTATATGATCCTCTACTTCCTTTGTAATGCTTCAATAACCCAATCCTAGATGCTTCTCTCAACTATGGAACAATAAACAATACCATAAGAATGGAACCCCTTCCTATCCTAAAGGTGCAATATTTAACATGGCTTGATAGCTATCTAGGGTTAGGGTTAGGGTTTTTGCATGCTTTAACTCCTGATTAGGGTTAGGGTTAGGGTTTTTGCATGCCTTAACTCTTGATTAGGGTTAGGGTTTTAGACCCTCTAAAATATTCTTGAAAGTCAACATGTGACTAGCTCCACATGTGTGAGTAGTAGGAGCTGACATGGCATCCACTTGATATCATGGTGGTCAACAAGATAGGTTAACTTGCGGGAGGCATAAATTTCTAATATGAACTTTGATTGAGGTGATGTTCGTGCCATTGGAAATCTCTCAATGTGTAGAAAAATGTTTAGAGGTGAGAACTTTCTTCGCAAAGTTTTGACCCCAAAAGCAACAATTTAAGGCCTCCAATAGGCTCCAAAAGTTTCTAGATCCCAAATCAGCAAAGTAGAACCTACCCCTAAAATGATCCCTACAAGCCAATAACTCTATTTTTCCACGTAGAAAGTACCAAATGGATGGAAAATTATATAATGATCCATTTCGGATCACTATGCTTTCATAACTAGGTGAGAAGACTTCCCCACCAACCTCTTACATGCTTTCAATATTGGTTTGATAAATCAAATGAGGTGGATAGCCTCATTCAAGGTGGTGGAAAATAGATGAGTTCTAACGTTGACATTTGGCAATAGATAATTTAATTTCCGGTAGACCCCTTTTCCTCTTCCCCTATAGTAGAATCATAGCCCCTCTCGTGCTCTTGTAGGCATTTTAGACCATTACATATTATATCCCAACATTAATACTTACATAGCTTAAATTCACCATGGTAAGCCTACCACATGGTTTGTAGAAGTACATTTACACCATACATGCCTAGCCATGCACTAGCCAGACCATGGCCATGAGCTCCGCATTAAGAATCTATACTAGCATATTTACAATGTTTACAAACAACACCATATATTTAAGTTCACATGACTTGACTCCCATCATTATAAACTCAAGTCATATTCCATGAATCGAAACCAAAACATTATAAAAATATTAATAACATTTAACAAAAACTAAACCAATTTAATTATACTTTATTAATGATTAGTACAACTAAACCAAATAACACCTACTTGATAGCCCACATAAAGTTGCACTCTCATTTAGGAAGATTGTTGCTCATAATTTTCCTAATGGTTTAAATATTTTTAAAGCCATAACCAATATAACTATAATCTTCCCTTCTCCCATTTCCATCAATTTTTTTACAAAATTAATCAACGATTTGATTTTTTATTCATGTGATCGTATGCTACATGATTATTATGAACACTAATGATTTGTGTTACAATCTCTCATATTAAGTTATTTCAATTTCAATATAATCAAATAATATCATATCTTTTTTATAGTATGAATGTTTGGTATACTTCCACCTCAGTAAAGGACCTCCACTTTTGGTATTGTTTTGAAAATTCTCAAGTATTAACACATTGACAATGTTTCTAAGTGCGTGTAAACTTGAAAAAAAATTAGTAGGAATGTGTACAGTTTTTATTTTTAGAGAAAGCATGATTTATTACTATATGAGTGGGTATAATGGTTAAGAGCATGTGTTCTCTCCTTGAAGGTCATAGATTATTATTATTATTATTTGAGTTTAAAAATAGTAAGTGATAAGATGGGTCTAATGATTTATTATTATTATAAATCATTGAGTGGATAGATGGCTTAATCTCCTCGAAGATTGTTGAGTTCCTCTCTAACCAAATAAACCAACAAATGTGGGCAACAATCAATGTAGGGACAAACTTTTCATCCACCCAGTTTTTAAAACAATTAGTTAGGGTGTTCCCATTCCAACAATTTTTGAAACTCTGAATCGTGGCCAATCTCTCCCAAACTGATTTAGTGAAAGAGCAGTGAATGAAGAGATTATTTATGTTTTCATTATCTTGAAAACAAAGATGACAGTGACTAGGTCCTACCCAACCTCTAGTTTGAAGATTTTCCTAGGATAAAATCTTATTCTCCGCTTCCAACCAGATAAACAGATTGATTTTGAGTTGCAGGTCCCATTTCCATAGAGCTTGTCTCCACCCTTTTACTTTAGATAAACCTTGAGTTGATAACAAATCCTGATAAGTATTCTTTACAGTGAGGGATCCTGAATTATCACCTCCGATCCACAAAAGTTCATCTTCTATGTCTTGGAGGTAGGCACCAGAATCGATAAGAGCCCTTCCGAAACTGGTTCCATTCTGCTTCTAAAACTCCTGAAAAGCCTAAATCTGCACTGGAGATCCAAAAGGAGGAGGAGTGATGGTTCATGAGCCTCCTAGCCTGCAAGAGAGAGGTGATATTGCACTTTTTTAATTTAGACAAAAGATTTAAAGAGAGGAAAGACTCATCACTCATTCCTAAGATTTTGTCTCTACCAAGAGCAATGAGATGACTCGAACCCGGCGACCAGCTTAACCAATGTGTGATCAAATGGACTGATTTCAGTAAACCTTTCCATATTTTGGATGTCGTATTCAAGTGGAATGTAGGAGATCTAAACCGATTTTTAATAGTAGTGTGGGGAAGGCACTTATCAATAATCACTTTATGCTAAATACCATCACGCATTAAAACACACGAAAGAGAATTTGCAGTCAAGGCCTTGTTGAAATCGAAAATATTTCACAAACCCCATCCACCATATTTTTTTGGAAGTGTGAGAAGCTCCCACTTGTAGAGATGATAATGTTTTGACTCATTGTTTCCCTTCTAGAGAAAATTGAACATAATTTTTCTCAAGTTATTTAACACAGTAAAGGTGTAACACCCTGTTTCCCCCAACTTGTAAATATAACTGGACTGGCCAAAAACTATGACAAACTCATAAATATGAATATGTGATGTAAATGGACCTTGAGGAAGAGGTCAATGAATGTGAATAACATTATGAATTTATTGCAGGACTGCTAATGAGGGGATGTGCAGAAAAAGAGACCACGATGGTGGTGGAAGGCACCTGAAAAGGTGGCGTTAACTTCCACCA
>SNQJ01S0079408.1:35934-56404 GCA_010110895.2 Picea sitchensis | reverse complement strand
CCTTGTGTACAATCCCCACACAAGGCTCCTCTACCATATCAAGAATGCTACTGATATCCTCATGTGTCGTGGCTAGCATAGGTGATTGAGAAGGTGAAAAATGTGGCTCGTTCCTCATAGGAAACTCATCATCCTCCATACATGACTTCCTGAAAGCCATGTCTACACCCATAGGTAGGTCATCCAACCTAGTAATCTCATCATGTCTAAGTGCCAACACATGTGAAGCCTCACAATTGTCACCACTATGTTGAAGTATTGAATCCTCAACATTGCCTGACGAGGAAGATGAAGGACATGCACTATCATCCTATCCATCCAACTGTCCCTCAAATGCGCAAGAGTCACTAGCCATTGTCTCAGTCATCTGGTTGAGCTTGTAGTACATAACTAGCCTTTGTACCTCAGCTCTGTCAGTGCATTTGGACGATCTATCAAAAGAAGGTATGGTAATTTTACCAACTTTCTGGATGAAATCTATGTTATGCCCATGTTTCTGTTGTTGTCCTCCTCTCCGAGGTTCTCTGGGATGGTTCACGCCCCTAAGTCCACAGTACTCGACCAGTGTCATGTCATGATGTAATTCATGGCCCAATGTTTCATACTCCCTCTTGTACTCTTCAATGTCTTCCTCGTGAGTGGGCAACATCTGTGCTAACGACTATTGTTTTGTTGTTGGTGGTGCCCTTTGAAAACTAGGGAACCATGGTCTGGGAATCCTACTCGAAGATGTGTATGTACGAGTAGGTGTCTGGGGTCTACTGCCTGCCCCTGAGTTCCCCTATGCTTCATGTGGGGCTTGTGTGCCTGGAATTTCCACCATAGTCAATCTCTCAGCCACTTGAGCCAAGGACGGAGACATAATCCACTAACTAGCTAACATATCACTAATAACCTGCATGAAGGATGCCTCTGGTTCTATGGGGGCCTTACCAGTTCCCTCTGGCCTCTCATATCTGTCTCCCCACATCCTCTTTGCCTTGTGGGTCACTCGCTGAACTCATTGAATTTAGTCACAGAATGGCAGGACTAAAGCTATGATACCATTGAAATATCCCTGATCCCACTGATCAAGATATTTACTACTGATCTATTATTCTGTCTTGTAGATCTGATACACTTGGGGTTTATGGAAGCGTTTCATTTATATGTTTGAGTGCATGTGGGTTATTGCATGTGCATGTGGGTTATTGCATGTGCATGTTGTTTATTGCATGTGCATGTTGCATATTTATGGTTTAAACAACATATAAAGGATGCATGCAGAAGTAAACAACATCAACTGCCCAATATCATGTATAATACGGTTCGAGAATGGAAATAGAATAGCCTACTGGAAATATAGAATATAAACGTCAGCTAGATATCATGGATCAGTACTATAATACAATCAAATAACATAAAAATACCCATGATCAGAAGATGATATTAGATCTGATGCATGCACGGATAGATCGGTGAAAATATGTGATTCCGGCGAAGTACGGTAACTGCTACCAGCTAGAAAACTCATTCATAAGTTTAGACCGTTGAAATACGCTAGAAAATGCTCCAAAAGAAGCGCCCTGGCCTCTAGAATGAAATGGGTGAGTGTCGGATCTCGAATATGGTCTCTAAGGCACTGGATCTAGACCCTTGGGGGGTTTGCGCACCTCCTGGAGCATTGGATGCACCCCAAAGGATTCCACCAATATAATTTGCTGTTATATGGCTCAAAATGATCATCTTGCCAAATAAGGAAATGGGTCAGAAGGATTTATCTGGATTTGCTCTGAAACTCTGCATGCAACACCAAATGTCTGTCTGGAAGAGCTATGCCCTAAATGGATGAATGAGTCGATCTAAAAGATCACACCTTCAGAATATGACGATAGATGGCTCAATAGAATCACCCTGGCTGGATCTCAAATGGGTTGGAAGGAAAATGCAATCTGGATACGGATCTCATGTAGCTCTCCAAACCCTCAAATTGACTTGCGCCCTCACTGGATGAGCTGTGCACTCTGCAATGGATACTCTTGAAAAGTAGGGTGAAATACCTGGATGGTATCTCTGATGGGCTAGGGTGTGTCTCTCAACACTGAAACCGATCAATGCTGGTGGTTTCCTCCATAAATCCACAAAACAGTAAGGTCGACTCTCCTCCTCCTCTTGGAACTCTCAACATCAAATCATAACAATGCATAATGCATTAGGTTTCTTTACTCTTCCTTTATAGCTTCCCGAAACCCTAATTCGTTGTTGACCTTTTCCCTCCAAGTGACTTTTACTTTATTTTATTATTTCTTGATTATATCACTTAATTAATTAATTAATTAACCATTTTGCCTATAAAAAGTGATTTATCCATCCCGATGGCTTCTCCGGCCACTGAAAATCACTTCTCATCATCTTATCCTGTAATGCTCTTCCTCTCAATTCTGATGAGCTACACTAAGAGGTCTCTCCAAGTAATATGCCCATTATGACCTTCTTAGTGAATTTAATTAAGATATGACCCATAATAACTCAAAATTACGGAAATCGTCAGAATGCAATGGAACCAAAGCCCAGCTATGCAGAATGGATCCTGATGACGAATGATACAACTCGGTCCCAAATAAACCCCTCAATATCTCTCGAACTCTTTTTCACCCCTATTTGGCTACCCAGGTAGGCATAACACTCCAAATGTTGTAATGTTATAATGTCCCAAAATGGGGACATTACAATTGTACAAGTTAAAAGGTCACTCAGATGTAGCCTTGACTCACTCTATTGAGAGTCCTTGTGAACTTTGGCACATAAGACTATCTCACATCAATTACAAAGCCTTACCATATGTAAGCGAGGTAGTTACATGTTCACTAGAGTTAAAGGTTAATCATGAAGGTGTATGCAAGGGATGTGTACAAGGAAAGAACATAAATAATCCTTTTCCAAAGAGAGAAATTAAAGTAGAAGGAATCTTGGAACTTTTCCACTCAGATGTATGTGTTCCAATGCCATCAACCTCTCTAAGTGGCTATATATACTATGTATCTTTTATTCATGATTAATATTGCAATAATTGGTTTTATTTATTGAAATCAAAAGATGAAGTACTTGGAAAGTTCAAGGAATTCAAAGCCTTGGTAGAAAATCTCTCTTAAAGGAAAATCAATATACTCAAGTCAGACAATTGAGGGAAGTACACCTCAAATGAATTTTGAAGATTTTGCAGAGATATCAGGATTAATAGGGAGTTCACCACTCCCTATAATCCTCAACAAAATGGTATAGAAAAGAGAAATAATAGAACAATTATGGAAGTGGTAAAGACTATGATTCACGATCAAGATCTTCCAATGCACTTATGGGTTGAAGCAAAAATAACAACAATATATGTCCAAAACATATTATCCCATAGTGTACTTGGATTCAAAACACTCGAAAAAATGTTCACCGGAAAGAAGCCAAAAGTAATCCATCTAAAAATATTTGGTTGTCCAATATTTGTACACATTCCAAAATAAAAGAGAACTAAGTTGGATCCTTTGGGAAATAAGGGAACATTTGTTCGATACTGTGAGGTCTCTAAGGCCTTAGAAATTTACATACCAGTTTACCATCATATTTAGATCAACAAAGATGTAACCTTTGAGGAAGATGCAACACTCAAAAGATCAAGGAAATGCCAGCTTGAAGAAGTATATGAATAAGCACATGTAGCTCCCAAAGTTGCAGAACCCGTGAAGGAAGTTATAGTTACCCCTGATGATAAGATTCCAGAAGATCATGATATGATAGAATCTCAAGAACCTCCCATATAACGATCTCTCACAAGAGAAATCTATCTTGGGAGAGAGAACTTATTCAAGATGCAGAGAATTATGGTGCCCCAGAAGGAACCATGAGACAAAGCAAGAAATGTAAGTCTTTCTCCAACTATATGGCCTTGATGTGTGATCTCATAGAAAAGGAACCTACTTGCTTTAAATAAGTCATTCAAAAGAAAGAATGGATGGATGCCATGACATAAGAATACCATTCCATTATAAATAATGAGGTATGGGAAGTAGTTCCTAGACCAAAGAACAAAGATGTGGCATCTTCCAAGTGGATATACAAGATAAAACATGCAACAGACGAAAGTATTTAAAAGCATAAGGCAAGATTTGTGGCTCATGGATTTTCTCAGAAGGAAGGCATTGACTATGAAGAAACATTTTCTCTTGTAGCTAGATACATTTCTATAAGAACCATCATAGCTCTTGCAACCAAAATGAAGTGGAAGTTACACCAGATGGATGTGAAAACAACCTTCTTAAATCGTGTTATCTAAGAAGAAGTGTATATACAACAATCATGATGGTTTGAAGTTGACAATATAAAGACTCATGTTTACAAGTTGAAGAAATCTCTATACGGGTTGAAGAAAGCTCCTAGATCTTGGTATGGTAGAATTGATAGTTTCCTGACAAGCTCGGGATTTACCAAGAGTAAATATGATTCTAACCTTTAATTCAAGGTTATGAATGATCAACCAGCTATATTGCTACTATATGTGGATGAATTATTCTTAACATGAGAAGAAACGTTCATCATAGACTGCAAATAAGAAGCTCATTACACAGTTTGAGATGAAACACCTAGGGTTGATGCATTATTTCTTAAGTCTTGAAATTTGGCAAAGCCCAAAGAAGATCTTCCTTAACCAAGGGAAGAATGCAGTTGAAATATTGAAGAGATTTGACATGTTGGAATGTAAAGCCATGAACACACCCATGAAAATGAATTTGAATCTCTTGGTTGATACTTCGTCAGAGTTGGTTGATACTACTCTATACAGACAAATTATTGGATCATTGATGTATCTGACGAATAATAGGCCAGATATATCCTTTCATGTGAACACCCTGATTCAGTATCTGGTGGAGCCTAGACGTGTTCACGTTGTAGCTAGAAATCATGTGATGAGATACCTTAAGTGTAACATCCCCCGACCACCCACAGGCTGAGGAATGCCACTCCAGAGAAATCTCTCATGCTCTGACACAAGTTGGTAACATTCCCAGCATTAAACAGGTCGGGCCATGCTACTCTAGGGAATGCTTTCGTTCTCTTACTATGGAACATACGGTAACATACCCAGTAATCAACTGAGCTATGCCACATAAATTTTCTCTTCAAAATGCATGCAACTTAACATATACATACAACACTTTTGCGGAAGCATTACATAAAAACATAAAGAAACAATTACATTCTATAATATACAAATTTATACTGAAATAACAGTAACCAAAGATATGCAGCATATACAGGGAAATACCCATAACATACAAGCAACTATAATCACATATATGATAAACCGTAACATAAGCATGTAAATAACAATGCAACATACAATTTCATCATACGATTGGTACTTATCTTGGAAATATTGTCACCAACTACGTACAGACCGTCCATGAACCTCCCAGCCTTAGACTACATTGTTCATCACTCTCAACAGTGAGTCACCTCTGAGGTGGGACTGAACTCCACCTGGGTAAAGGGTTCCTAACTAGGCTAAGGCTCATGGACAATAGGAAAGACTCTGTCTCAAGTGCTCACTCAACTAATAGCCTACAACCTCTCATTCCTCACATGCCTATCCCACCCAAGGAAGTGTGCCCCTTCTCTACTCAATAGTCCCTTGGCTGCCCCACTTCCCTTCCAGAGCTTCAACAATAGGCCGGACCGAAAGTCTCAGAGCACTGTAGCTACATTTTAGCACCTTCAGGAATCAATCCCCAACAATTCTCTCGCTCGGAGAATTTCTCATGGGCCTGAAAACCCACTTCTTCAATCCCACTCCAAGCTAACCAGGTACACCAACCGAAAAAGGCTATGGGAATAGGCTCAGATATGGTGAAATGGATGTCCCAAGGATAACATACTGCATGAGTGAAATGGTCATGGAATCATTGTCTGGATAACTGAGTGATGGAAGGAATCATCGTGAAACCCATCATGAAAGTGACGGTGATAATGATGGTCAAGCTGCTGGTAAGAATCCCCATGAAAAGTGACCAAAAGAGATAATTCCCCACGATATGAATTCGTGTCCCCAACTTGACACTTGTCATATAAGAAGTTACTTTGGTACACTTGTCCCCAACTTTAGAACTTAGGATAAAATAATTATCCATACTTTATGCTTTAGGAAATATTAATATAATATTCCATTTTTGGCTTAAGATCTCTAGCTTAGCCCTTTCCCTTGACTTTTCTCCCTCCCTTTCCCTAACTGGTGAAGTTCAGTCCCCCATCTCTTTTATCATGGTCGGTCTACGCACAACAATGTATTTTATATTAATCATGAGACATGTACAAAATAGGTGCATTGGCCTTTAACATCTAGGCGCTCCGACCTAATACCAAAACATAAGCATCCTAGCTTTTAATAACTGGATCACCATCCTATAACACATATCATATACATGAGGCTCACTGTACTCCATAATGCACACACTTTAGTTACTGTGTGCGGTATCTAGGAATGTGCATACTACATCATTTTACTACGCAGTTCATGCACGCACTATGTCATGGAAGGTGCATTACAACATGATGTCAAAACAACTCACCAGATTAATTACATTTATATTACATTTACAATTGGGTTCGACCGAGGGATATTACAATTCCCTCCCCTTATTTATGCATTGTCCTCAGTGCATCATACACCCATATACAACAGAGTTTTCAAAAATCTTCAAAAATATGAGGGTATTATGTCCGCATTGCATCCTCATGCTCTCAATTAGTGTCCTTAGGACCATTCTAGGTCCATTGAACCTTTACAAGACCTATGGCTTGGCTTCGAAGCTACTTGACTTTTCGGTCCAAAATGCACATCGGATGCACTTGAAAAGAGCCCTCTTGCTCGACCTGAATCACATTCCAATCAATAACATGATTAGCATCAGGTATATATTTATTTAACAATGATACATGGAAGACATTATGAACAGACATAGATGCATGTAATGCAATCATATAAGCAACTAGACCAATCCTCTCTAGGATTTCAAATGGCCCACAAAATTTGGCCGCCAACTTGGCACAACTTCCCAGCTTCAGGGAACTCCTGTTATCTTTTACTTTCAGGAAAACATGATCACCCACTTTGAATTCTATGTGGTTTATGTTCTTATCGGCAGAACTTTTTTTTCTGTCTTGGGCAGCTTTTAAATTCTTCTTATTTTTTATCATTTGGTCCTCCATCTCCTTGAGAAACTCTGGCCCTACTACTATCCTATCAACTGGATTATCCCAACTCACTTGAGTATTTCACTTTATGCCGTAAAGTGCTTCAAATGGGCTCATCTTCAATGATGCCTGATACCCATTGTTGTGAGCGAATTCTACCAAGTGTAGGTAGTCTTCCCATTTCGATGGTTTGTCCATCACATACATTCTCAGTATATCTTCTATCACTCTGTTCACCCTCTCTATCTGTCCATTAGACTTAGGATGATAAGCTCTACTAAAGTTTAGATTCGTTCTAAATCCTTTGAACAATCCTTTCCAGAAATTCGAGGTGAATTTCATGTCTCTGTCAGATACAATTGTTTTAGGAATTTCGTGCAATCATGTCACTTCCTTCATAAAAATATCAACAACATATGTTGCCTTGTGAGTAGTTTTCAGTAGAATTAAATGGGCAACTTTCGTAATCTTTTCCACCACCACCATGATCAAATCATGCAACTTGCCTGCTCTAGGCAATCCCATAATAAAATCCATTGTCCACTGAAACTTCACTCCCTTTCTTTGCAAAGAAGTGATTGGGTGTGAAATCTTTGAGAATACTTCAATAAATCTACTGTAGTAGCCTGCAAGACCCATGAATGATATCACCTCTGTCACATTCTTCAACGCTGACCATTCTCTAATGGCCTCTATATTCTCAGGATCCACTGCTATCCCATCCATTGAAATGATATGCCCCAAATAATGAATTTGTTTCTGATAAAATGAGCACTTTCTCAATTTGGAATACAATTGATGCTCCCTTAATACTTGCAACACCATCCTCAAATGATGTTCATGCTCTTCCTCTGACTTGGAATATATAAGAATGTCATCCAAAAAGACAATGAAAAACCTATCCAAATACTCTTGGAAAACACCATTCATTAAGAACATGAAAACAACTGATGCATTTGACAACCAAAATGGCACCAATGTGAACTCATAATGACCATACCTTGTCCTGAAGGCAGTCTTGTTGATATCTTCTTCTTTAATCCTTACCTGATGGTATCCTAATCTGAGATTTATCTTTGAAAATATATTTTCATCCTTCAATTGATCAAAGAGGTCATCAATCCTTGGCAGAGGATACTTGTTCTTAACAGTCACTTTATTCAACTATCTGAAGTCAATGCACAACCTTAGTGTTCCATATTTCTTTCTCACAAACAAGACTGGGGCACCCCAAGGTGACACACTTGGGCGTATATACCGCTTCTTCAAAAGTTCTTCAAGATACATTTTTAACTCCTTCAATTCTGGTGTACTCATTCTGTAAGGAGTCTTCGATACTGGCGTTGTTCCAGGCATTAAATTTATAGAGAAATAAATGTCTCTCCTTGGGGGTAGTCTGGGTACCTCCTTGAACACATCTTCAAAATCTTTCAGGACTTCATAATCTTCCAAATTTGGTACCTTATCTCTAGGTGTCTCCGCTAAATGAGTTGCAATTATTTGACACCCTTTTCTGTAACATTTCTTCAGCTGCAATGTTGACATTTCTCTAATGGTTACTTCCCTGGAAATTCCCTATACTATCCTTAGTTTCCATTTCTCATCCAGGAAAGTAAATGATTTCATGTGATAGTCTAAGAGAGTGTGATGTTGGTCCAACCAATCCATCCCAATTAGATAGTCATAGGAACCTAAAGGAAAGATGTTTAAATCTGCCTTAGTGTTCATTCCATTCATGTTTATGAGGCATGACTTAACCATCTCATTAACATTTCTTCTGGATCTATTAGCCAGTTGCACCAACCAGGATTTCCCATGCTTGCTTCTTGGCAATTGCAAACTTTCCACCATCTTAGGGACTATATAACTATGACTAGCTCTTGAATCAATTAAAATTTCAATGGTTTGGTTGTTGATCATACCTTCCACTTCAATCATGTGAGATTGATACTCTGCTTGCTTGTTGTCTAGGGCTGCATAAATCCTTGGCACATATCTGCTCATGTCCTCCATTGTTTCATCTTGTTGTACATTGTGAACAACCCTACCTTTTTCACCTCTGTGAGGACAATCTTTGAACCTATGATCTCCTTTACAACCCCAACATTGCATAGGTGGCTGCCTTGGCCCTTGACCCCCTGTGTCAATTGTTCTAGGTCCTTTAGGAGTTTTCTATCCTTGTGGATTATTTCTAAAGAATGGTGGCTTAGCTCCCTTCTTCCTCTGATCCATATTGAATTTCTTATTGTCTTCCCAAGCCTTTTGGAAAGTTGGCCTTGCTTTTTGTTGATCATATAGGCATTTAGCTCACCTTATGGTCTCTTCTAATGTCTTGGGATCATCATACTATATTTTGTCACTGATGAATGATGGAAATCCACTCAAATACCTTTGAATTTTGAATGTCTCATCCTTGATGAAAGAGACATACTTCAGCAGTTCCAGAAACCTTCTCTCATATTCATCTATGGTCATACTTCCAAGCTTGAGTTCAAAGAACTCTTTCATTTTCATGTCATAGTATCTCTTAGTCAAGTACTTCTTCTCAAAATACTTCTTGAATTCCCTTCAAGTAACACTTTTCTCTTCAATGTGTTTTACCTGCACAAGTTGATCCCACCACATGGAGGCCTTTCCTTTGAGTTGATAGATAACAATTCTACCTTCTACATGAGAAGAATAATTATGCAATTGAAAATATTTTCTCATGCCCAACAACCATGTTTCTGCATCTTCATCCTTCTTGTGCTCACCATCAAATGTAGGAGGTTTGATTTTGTTAATTTCTCCTCGCAGCTCATCCACCCCAGACCTCTCATACCTTCTGACAGGGGATAGACTTGAGTTGTTGCCTTCTCTCTTATTGGAATGCCTTGGGGAATGATGGTGATGTATACTAACACGTTTTTCTTTTATTTTCTCATCCGAAGGCTTGTGACTTCCATATTTGCTTGAGCCACTCTCCTTAACCAATTTCTTTTCTATTCAGTTCAAACCCTCCAATAACTTCATGTTGAAGTCATCCTGCTGCTCTTTGTCTCTCATAAGACTTTCATTATCATATTTATGGCTATGGACATCCTTCTGCAAATTCTTAATGGTCTCATTCATATTCATGTTTTCATTCCTTTCTTCTCCATGTCCATTGGAGTTCGTTTCTTCAATACCCAAATGGACATCCACCCCTCTGCTCTCATCTTGCTGATTGTAATTCCCCTGTGCTTCTTCCATTCCTATGGACTCCGCACTGGTCTGATCTGATTTAGTTTTTGTTAATTCTACAAAACATGCAGCCATCAAAACTTATCATGCTAATAATTCAATAATTCAATAATTCATGAAAAATATGAACCATTTTGGTTCAATATATACATCAGAATTATCTCTCTCGATTTCCTGGTGTTATCACCATGACAATTGTAGATAAGAACCAAGTCTTGAAAACATAGATGCGCGGTGCCTTCAAAGATACATCTGTGAAAAAGGTGGTTTTCCGAAACCACTTTCTCCAAGACACGGTATCATGTGTCTCAACATGTCAAATCCACCAGTCATGGAGTGGGTGATGGCTAGTCAGATCACCCCGTTTCACTACTTCGGTACTTTGCATCCATGTGATGTCAGTTGAACATTTCCATGTAATGAACTCAAAAGCTAATCATTCAAAATGGATTAGTCGAGCATGGCAACCCAATGCTCTTGTACGTAATCTGTCTATGCTTTATAATTAGAATTCTATAACTACCAATCCTCAAGTATAAAGGTATCTGTGTATCCATAACCGAAGTAATCTCCAAATTTTTTGACTTTCTGCTCTTTGTAAAATCATTTTAGTATCCACAACCTAAGATACATGGACAAGGATAAATCCATTGAGACTGGTTATTCGGGCAACATGCTAGACTTTTCTGCAAATAAGGAGGAAAGGGTCCTTGCGCACATTCTAGTGACTAAATTCCACACGGAGCTGGCTATAGACTCGTGGTTGGAAGTCAGGCTAAATCCCACTATGAAGGATTTAGTCATCAACAGGATAGATGGTAAGAAGAAAAGGAGAAAGCGACAGAAGAAGGAGGAATCCACAGCTGAAATGACCGAAAGTGTTGTAGAGAATCAACCGATCTGGTTAGATTCTTTAAAGGAGGAGATTGCTAAGCTGAAGTGAGTCTTCAACTAAAATTAAGTATGTTTCAGCAAATTTTTGAACAACTGATAGCGAAGGTAAGGAGCACCAGAGATTATAGGCCTGTTCTTAAACGACCCTTTTTACAACATGATAACTACTATCATCCTCCTTTTTGTAATTTTGTGATTAATACGATTATATAAATATAGAAGAATATTTTGGACTTTTTATTACAAAATTCTATCTCGTGGTGTTATGAGTCTTTTTTTATTTTATAGTATGCTTTTCTGCTAATCTTATATTTTACTTCCATCTGTCTGAATCGGAGGGATACAAAACTCAGAATTCCTTTTAATTAATGCTTCGATGTGGTTGTGTGTTTCTTTTTCTTCTAATATTATGCAAATTAAACTCAGATTCATCGCCTTCCAAACAACTTTGCGTTCACTAAACTTTGACCTGTACATCCATAATTATCGTGCATAGAAACATCACAAGGTAAAACGCTTTTCCACGCACCTATATTCATTATGCATTTCTTCTCCATCGCGCCAACAACTTGCGCACACTACTTTTGCATTGTGCGCTAATATCCATTGTGCATAGTTTTGTTATCGTGCACCGATAATCCACATGCATTTCTCCCTATGAATTGCACCATGTCAAAGTTCAATATGTTCCATTGAATACACTGTCACGAGACAACTTATACTTATACTATGCACGTACCAATAAAACTCCTCTGTGTTATGCAATACTTGCGCACCCCATGTGCACATTACTATGTGTGTGCTCACTGCACAAGGCTAAATTCATCGCATGCATCCACACATAATAATCTTCTGCACGGTGCCACAATTTACCGTGCACACTTGCATGCCAACGTTTTTCACGCGGTGCCAAAATTTACTGCACGTGCCTGCACGCCAACATTTTCCATGGATGCTCCATGACTTGAATTTTGGTCACTTTGAAGTTACTCTTCTGTGAATATCGCTTCAACTGAACCCCTATGGCCCATCTAGGCTCGTTGTTGAAACTGAGGCTTTTATACCAATTTGTAACGTCCCCCGGCCACCCACATGTCGGAGAATGCCACTCCAGAGCAATATCTCATGCTCTGACACAAGTTGGTAACATTCACAGCCTTAAACAGGTCAGGCCATGCTACTCTAGGGAACGCTTTCATTCTCTTACTGTGGAACATACGATAACATACCCAGTGATCAACTGAGCTATGCCACATAAATTTTCTCTTCAAACTGCATGCAACTTAACATATACATACAACACTTTTTGCGGAAGCATTACATATAAACATAAACAAACAATTACATTATGTAATATACGACTTTATACTGAAATAACAGTAACCATAGATATGCAACATATACAGGGAAATGCCCATAACATACAGGCAATTATAATCACATATATGATAAATCGTAACATAAGCATGTAAATAACAATGCAACATATAATTTCATCAAACAATTGGTACTTATCTTGGAAGTATTATCACCAACTACGTACAGACCATCCATGAGCCTCCCAACCTTATACTACATTGTTCATCACACTCAATAATGAGTCACCCCTGAGTTTGGACTGAACTCCACTTGGGTAAATGGTTCCTAACCAGGCTAAGGCTCATGGACAATAGGAAAGACTCAGTCTCAGGTGCTCACTCAACTAACAGCCTACAACCTCTCATTCCCCACATGCCTATCCCACCCAAGGAAGTGTGCCCCTTCTCTGCTCAACAGTCCATTGGCTACCCCACTTCCTTTCCAGGGCTTCAGCAACAGGCCAGACCAGAAGTCTCAGAGCACTGTAGTTGCAGTTTAGCACCTTCAGGAATCAATCCCTAGCAATTCTCTCACTCGGAGAATTGCTCATGGGCTTGACAACCTGCTTATTCAATCCCGCTCCAAGCTAACTAGGTACACCAACCGAAAAGGGCTATGGGAACAGGCTCAAATATGGTGAAATGGATGTCTCAAGGATAACAAACTATGTGAGTGAAAATGGTCATGGAATCATTGAATGGATAACTGAGTGATGGAAGGAATCATCGTGAAACTCATTGTAAAATTGATGGTGATAATGATGGTCAAGCTGCTGGTAAGAATCCCCATGAAAAGTTACCAAAAGAGCTAAGTCCCCATGATATGAATGCATGTCCCCAACTTGACACTTGTCATATCGGAAGTTACTTTGGTCCACTTGTCCCCAACTTTAGAACTTAGGATAAAATAATTATCCATACTTTATGCTTTAAGAAATATTAATATAATATTCCCTTTTTGGCTTAAGCTCTCTATATTAGCCCTTTCCCTTGACTTTTGGCCCTTCCTTTCCCTAACTGGTGAAGTTCAGTGCCCCATCTCTTTTATCGTGGTCGGTCTAGGCACAATGATGTATTTTATATTAATCACGAGACATGTACAAATAGGCACACTGGCCTTTAACATCTAGACACTCCGGCCTAATACCAAAACATAAGAATCCCATCTTATAATAATTGGCTCACTAGCCTATAACACATATCATGTACACAAGGCTCGCTATCCTCCATACTTCGCACACTTTAGTTATTGTGCGCGGTATCCGGGAATGTGCATACTACATAATCTTACTGCGCAGTTCATGTGCACACTATGCCATGGAAGGTGCATTACAACATGATTTCAAAACAACTCACCATCTTAAGTACACTTATATTACATTTACAATTGGGTTCGGCCAAGGGATATTACAATAAGGGTACGTTGGATTATGGTCTCTATTATACTAGAGATCGTGACTTCAAACTGTATGGCTATATTGATTTAGATTGGGCTAGAAGTGCTTCAGACAGGAAGAGCACTTCATGATGTTGTTTCATTTTGGGGTAAGCCATGAATTCATGGAAAATAAGGAAGAAATCCAGTATTTGTCTCAACACGATAGAAGAAGAATACATTGCAGCATGTTCCGCTATTTGTGAAGCCATATGGCTTCGAAAGTTGTTGGCAAGTATTTTCGATCTGGAGATTGAAGCCACCGTGATTCTATGTGATAATGAGAGTTATCTAAAGATGACGGAGAACCCAATGTTCCATGATAAGTCTAATAACATAGATATTAGGTATCACTACATTCGTGATATGGTATAGACGAGATTTTTAAAGATCCAATATGTTGGCACAAATGAGCAAGTTGCAGATGTGTTGACCAAGACTATGTCTCGTATGAAGTTTGAGTACTTTTGAGACAACCTTGGTATTGTCTGAAAGGACCTCCCTCAAAAGGGGGAGTGATGTTAATGATATAATGGTATCCTGACCAATAGAGGGTACCTCCGTTAGGATTTTATATCCTAGGGAATCCATCATCCTTGGGAAGATCCCAAAGGTCTGGTAAGGACAGTCTGTCAGAGTACATGTGCATGTATATGCCAGCTATGGTCAATAGTGGTATCTCCGTTAGGATTTTATATTCTAGGGAATATTATGATTCTTGGGAAGATATTGAAGGTATGGTAAGGATGGTCTGTCAGAGAACCATGTGGAAGCTTGTTAGAATTTTATATCCTATGGAATATTATGATTCCTAGGAAGATATCGAAGGTACGATAAGGACGGCCTGTCAGAGTACCACAAAATGTTGTTGTTGCACATGCCTCATTTTGTTTCCATATGTTGATGATGTTGTTCCATCCTCCTATTGTTGATGATGTTTCATCCTCATGCCATTGATGATGATGTACTAGCTTTGGTCTATTGTTGATGATGTTGTTCCGGCCTCATGTTGTTGATGATTTTGTTTCAACCTTGTGTTGTTTATGATGTTGTACTAGCCTTGTGTTGTTGGTGATGATATTGTTCCAGATTCATGCCATTGATGTTGATGTTTCATGTTCAAGTTGTTGATGATGATGATGACGACGTTACTCCATCTCCATGCTATGAACGATGATGATATTGATGATGAGAAAAACTTTCGATGATTTGTAGATGTGCCAGTCAGTTTTCCAAATGCTCATGATGATGTTTCCCTCTCTTTATCTTGATGATGTTGTATTGGGTCATGTCAGTATAATACCCCTCTCATTAAGGGGGAGTGATGAAATATTGTAACTTCGAAGAATATTCTAATTATATTTGAGTTATTATTTTATAGATCAAATCCCCTTTTGTGGATTGATCATGTCGAGTCTTGTATAAGACCAAATCTCCTTTTTTTGGATTGGTCAAACCATATTTATATGGTAGTATTTGAGAAGTTGACCCATAGTGTTTATAAAGTGGTTTTAACCACTCCTACAAGAAGTCATCCCTACTAAGTGAAGAGACATAACCCTAGCACCTCCTCAACTAGTGTTTATATGTGAAGATGGTGCCTCACTTATACACACTCACACTCACACATCTAGTGCGCATATCTTGAAGGCAATTGTAGCTGCAGGAGGAAGGAGACGAGAGGCACATGCTCAGTCTTAGTTTATTCTTTGTGTTTTGGTCTTAGTCTTGGCATTGTATTGGCAATCTATTATTGAGGAATGTTTTCTAGGGTTTCTCCCCCACGAGGGTTTCCCAAGATAAAATGTTGCATACCTTGTGATGTGTTTATTTCATTTATCCTCTTTATGATGTTGTTTTGGAAATGCATTGAATTCTCATGTAATTTGGAACTAATCTAATAACATCACTAATATTAACATAAGAAACCTAATCACTTGTAATGCCTCACTTGTTGCATCTTTCTCTGACTTTGTAGATACTAACGGAGTTGATGATCTGTGTGTATGATAGTCTCTTTTCCCAAGAGGTAATGCTTCCACTTCTTCATTGCTTGTACAATCACAAAGAGCTCCTTATCATACATCAGATATTCAATCAATGCTCCATGAAATAACTTTGAATGGTATCACACAGAACTTCCTCCTTTCATGAGTACTTATCCTAATGCATATCCACTAACATGAGTCTCTATCTCAAAAGGTCTCTACAATTTTTTCATAGCTAACACTGGAGCATAACTAATTTTCTTCTTCAAGTCTTCAAATGATATTTGTTGTGTCTTAACCCAATGAAATTTTTTTCCTTTTGTGTTTATGGAATGCAATGGTGTTTCTACTATGGAGAAGTTTATAATGAACTTTATCAAATACTGAGTTGCTCTCATGAAATTCTTTACTTCTATCACATTGGTGGGAATAGGCCATTGAGTGATCATGGCTACAATATTCTCTAGATCTACCCTTAGCTCTTCTCATCTAATCACGTGTCCAATATATATCAAGGATGTTTTACCAAAATGACATTTCTACAAGTTCACAATCAATTGAGTCTTCTTCAAGGTCTCTATTAACCGTGTCTTGTGTGAGAGGTGCTCTTTCCAAGTATTGCTAAATATTTGTATGTCATCTAGATATAATATTACAAAATAATCGTTGAAGGGACGTAGAATACATTCATGAGTCTCATAAACATTGCAAGGAATTACTAACCACTCGTACAAACCTTGTCTTGTTTTAAATGATGTATTCCACACGTCTTCTATTTTGATCCTCACTTGGTGGTATCTTGACTTTAGGTCCATCTTAGTGAATAATTTAGCTTGTTGCAGTTGATCCAACAAGTCATAAATCCTTAGCAAAGGATATCTATTATTGATGGTGATCTTATTTATGGCACGATAGTTAATGCACATTCTCCAGCTTCCATATTTCTTTGGCACCATGATGATGGGTGAACCATATGGTGATGTACTGGGTCTAATGACTCCCTGCTCCAACAAGTGTTGCAACTTCTTCTTTAATTAATATGATTCTATGATGGATTGCCTATACATACCAATGTTAGGAAGTGGCGACTCTGAAAACAACTGAATCTCATGTTCAACCTATCTCTTAGGTGGCAGTCCCTAAGGCTCTTGAAACACTTATGTATAGGCTTCAATTTTTTTTTGTAGTTATAGATGTCACTCGCCACTACATCCTTCCAAGGATTCCTTCATCTCCAAGTTGTTTCTTTCTTCTTGTTGCTTTGCTTCTCTCAGGAACAACAAGAAAAACTCATTTTTACTCCCCATGATCCTTCTTTCTTGATGAGCATTGATCAAAGAGGTCTTAGATTTTTCTTGGTGTGCATTTATGACATAAGCATTTCCATCCTTGAATGGCCTATACTAGTTATCTATATTTCTGAAAATGGAATCCCTCGTGTACAAATATGGGCTTCCCAATATGACCCCACATATATCTAGAGGGACCATATCTACAACTACTTCATCAACAATGTTATGACTAATGGAAAACTTAAATTTTCATTGCTTTCTCACTTTGAATTCCACGTCTTTCCTTACCTAACCTAGGGGGTATGGATGTGGACGATATTGAGTATCCATCCCAAGCTTCTCAATGAGTTGTGTAGATATCAAGTTGGATTGTGAACTGGGATTGAACAAACAATCCACATTTCTTTGCTTCATGTGGATTTTAATGCGAAAAAGTTCAATCATCGCCTTTGACTGAAACTAAATAATGCTACCTCTTTCTGAAGATTAGTGTAGTTAATATTCCCTTATGGCTATGATGTGATATCCACCCATTCCTTAACATCCATTGATATTAATTCTTTCTTCTTTCCTTTCTAAAAATGTTTAGGGCACTTCTTAGGGTGCAATTTCCAATAGTTCTGCTCAATGTGTCCCTTTTTATCACATCCTTTACATTGTTGGATAGAAGGTGTTCCTTCTTGTATCGCTGCAACAATCTTCTTCTCATTCCACTTCTTGTTTTTATTCATTCTCTGATGCTCTTGTGGTTCTACTTACTTGTGAGTAGTTTGTAGCTTTCACTTGTCTCCCTCAAGGTATTGTGATTGAATGTTATCCTCGTCAATTGTATTTGGTCTAAATAACATCAATTGTCTACAAATATGAGGTAAAAATGCCCACAAATACTTGAATAACATGTTTGGAAATTTTAGAGAGATTCCCATCTGAATTTCTCTCTTCCTAAACTTTTTCGTGAACTCCTACACTAAGTGTCCTTGTCTCTCTTGAAGTAATGAAATATTATTTGTTGGTGTTCCTCATATCCTATTGGATAAAAAAAGAGATTCGATTATGTCCTTGAAAAATTCCCAATCAGTCATTGGTGGCTCATTTCCTAGTTCTTTGTTGATTGCATGACTCTCTCACCATGTCAAAGCATGGTCTTCAAGCGTCAATAGAGAAAAAACAATATTTTATTTTCTAGTTACTTCATGCACATTGAAGTATACTTCCATCTAATGTAGCCATTGGTTCATCCTGATAGCATCCACTTCCTCTATATATGGCTTGGTTTCCACCTTGGCCTATACATATAAACGTACCTATGATTTTCTATAGCTACACTCTCCCATCTATGACTTAGTCTTCCACTCTATTTATGGCTTATATTCTTCCTTCTTGGGGCCTTCATGACAAGCCTATGTTTCCTTGCTCTTCACTTCCAATAGTTGTGACACCATTGATGTCAATGTAGGCAAACTCTGCTCAACTTGATCCAACCTGACCTTGGGATCTTCCTCCTCTTCTCCTCCATAATGTTCCCCTGACATCTTTGATTCTCTACTTCAGTCTATCCCATGTAACAACTCTTGTCCACTTCTTTTGTAATCACCGAGGGTACTTACCATATAGGTCTCACTGAATGCATTCAAACTTATACGATGATACTATATGATCTGTAAACGAAAGGATTATACCCTATTCATCTCACCAACACGAAACCCTTTGTTGTAACTTAATTTATGTTCTCTTTGATAACAA
This sequence comes from Picea sitchensis, assembly GCA_010110895.2. Lineage (NCBI taxonomy): Eukaryota > Viridiplantae > Streptophyta > Pinopsida > Pinales > Pinaceae > Picea > Picea sitchensis. The sequence goes on along the minus strand of SNQJ01S0079408.1, from coordinate 37,254 downwards.
GAAAGACTCGAACAATAAAGTATAGTCAACCACATGACGAGGAAGTCGACTACCAAAAGTTGAATAATATAATTGAGTCAGAAGAAAACAAGTCAATTCGGAAAATTGAATCAGGAGAGAGGCAATTTGAGTCAGAATCCAAGTAAGTCAACCAAGTCAAGTTGACCGAAGTTGGGTCGACCAAGGGAGTCAAGCCGACTAAAAGAGACCTTGTTCAAAGTGTGGGCAAAATGGGTTGACTATGGATGTTTTTTGGTCGAATGAGGAAGGAGAAATCGACCAAGAAATAACCTTGCTGGAAATGGGTTGACCTACGATTAAGATAAATAGTTAAATGGTGGATTCAATGACCAACCGTGAAGGGAAAACTCTAGGAAGTTGAATTTAGTAGAGAAAAACTAAGGAGAAAGTCTATGGGGCGAATTTGATATCCTATGGAAAGTAAAAAACGTTTTAAGGAATCTTTTGGAAACCCACAACACATAAAAATGCCCTGGGGTGATTTTAGTGATCCTTGGTCAACAAAGCACGTTTTGAGGTCAAATTGGATCTTCCAAAGAAAAGGAAAATGTACAAAAGTTGACTTGAGCATTCACGGACAACAAAAAATGTATGGGAGGTGAAATTCATAGTAGATGAATTTTAAAAATGTGTATATGGTCTGTAGTTAGCTAGAAAACACCCAAAACAACCTCGAGCTTCTGAAGATACCCCATGTATGATTTATGGGTGAAAGGAAAACACCCGAGAAAGTCAAGAATGTGTCTAATGAATCTAAAAACAAAATTAGAAACCCCCAAATGAATAACAATGTATTCATAAGGAGGGTCGTCGATTTCCAACATTTGAATCAATGCATGGGTGTGGTTAAAGACATGTTAGTCTATTTACTGACCCATGAGAACCATATTAATATAACACAATCTCAAACAATAATTGGCACAAAGTTCTCTTTGCATAAAAAAAATACACAAAAAATCATTAAGTTACAATGCACACCATTAACCATTCATGAAAAATGCAACCACAAACCATCATCACAAATAAACTTAGAATTTATGTTGGAAACCCAAACATGAAAACCAACATTCTTTTGGCTTCGGTGAGCATATTTATTATTCAACAAAGGGAAATTTACAAGCTCACTGGTTCATTTCTATGCTCCTTAGTGACATCTAGGCATCCTCTCTACATTCACAACCAAAGAACCCCTTTCTCATTATGGGAATGTTAATGTTTATGCCATTATTATAGTTCTTTGCATTTCATAAGATAAGAGCATAATATGAACAAGATCACTGAGAAATACACATCCACAAT
>SNQJ01S0079408.1:0-35924 GCA_010110895.2 Picea sitchensis | reverse complement strand
AGTTGAGGGAGGAGCATGAGGAGTACCCAGGATCACTGATGAGTATGGAGAGATATGATCCTTCGACACAAGAGGATGTCCATAGATCACAGGGACCACCATTCACGAGGGGTGTTGAGACAGTTGGGCACACAGATACACATGGGGATTCCAGAGCCATGGGTAGTTATGAGGACACTTCCATTTGTGTTCCAGGATTGGTTGACCTTCATGTAAAGGATGATCCAGTAGTACACCCAGGATCCATGATGTTGCAGGTGTATACAGGAGATCACATGAGTATGTAGGGGCATATAGTGATGAGTGGTAGATCACAGAGACATACAGAGGTGTACAGTGGGATTCATGGGGACGCACTAGATTGCATGGAGGAGATGTACTTAGTAGAGCATGGAGATTCATCTCCCTTGCAGCAGTATATAGATCTAGGAGATCACCTTCATCATAGAAGCAGTTGCATGAGTGATGATAGATGGAGAATGATTGACCCTCAGTTTGTGGAGATACCTACTATTGTACCTGATTTTTGGTGTTCAGTGATGAGTACAGGTGATTATTTACCATGGGTGTTGGTGGACAAGATTTTGGTCAAGTCCTTGGGATTGACCAAACCATATGGTACTTTCCATTCTTACATTTGGTTGCAGATATTTATGGTATCCTTTCCCGATACTTTTATCATTAAGAGTTGGCAAGTTGAGACCACCTGACAGGAGTGTCTTGATTTCATACAGCAGAATAGGCATGGGTCATCAGGGGTAGATAGTTGAGGCCCTAGGCGTGATAAGAGTATCTTAGGCCATGGGACAAAGGATATCTCAGAGGTTGCTACATTTTCAGACTCTCATTGGGATGAGGGTGGAGGGCTTTCGACAGTTACCAGTAGGGCACATCATCAGTTAGTGGGGATTGGAAGTGATGAACTTCCAAATTTGACATGGGATCCGAGAGTCCATGGTGTCAAGAGTTTGTTTCATCTTATGAGGATCCAAGAGTGGAGGGTCCAGTATGGTTACTTTGAGCAGACAATCATGATCAGAGTAGAGAATCATCAACATGATGGTCCCTGTCAGAGACTAGCATGGGACCCTAGGATTACGGGGCTAGGCATTTCATTGACTGATGGAGACGAGCAAACATTTGCATGGGGAAGTCACTTTTATTTCCCATTGAGTTTCAATATTGGGGAGAGCACGTCATTGGCTGGTGATTCATTGAGGTCTTGTAGTACCTCACTATGGCAACAACATGTTCAGTCGGTGGGGGTCGTGTTGAGTTTGGTATGGTCTGATAGGATAGACCCATTTCAAGTTGAGTCCATGTGTTATTTGCAGGAGACTCATGGTGTTGATATTTTACAGAACTATACTCCATAGGGCATTGCAGTTCACATTCTAATATGGGACCCAGGTATTGGAGTGCTTGGTAGTTTAGCGCTTGATGGAGTTGAGTTTCGAGTAGAGTGATTGCTCGGGGAGTTGATTGAGATTCTTTGGCCATTGATCATTCTACTCAGTAGGAGGATGTGGGTGTCATGCGTGGTGAGAACTTGGAGAGGCAACATATTGAGGGGAGTTTACCTTGTGTCACACAGGTGGATATGGGATCCTGGTATCATATGTAGTTGGATTTATTTATTGCTTGAGAACAAGAAATATTCCAGCAGGGAGGACTATAATGTCCCCATTTTGGGACATTATAACATTACAACATTTCAAAGTGTTATGCCTACTTGAGTAGCCAGATAGAGGTGACAGAGAGTTTGGGAGATATTGAGGGGTTTATTTGGGCCCGACTTGTATTGTTCATCATCAGGATCCATTCTGCAGAGCTGGGCTTTGGTTCCGTTGCATTCCGACGATTTTCGTAATTTTGAGTTATTATGGGTCATATCTTAATTAAATTCACTAAGAAGGTCATAATGGGCATATTATTTGGAGAAACCTCTTAGTGTAATAGCTTGTCGAAATTGAGAGGAAGAGAATTACAAGATAAGATGATGAGAAGTGACTTTCAGTGGCTAGAGAAGCCATCAGGATGGATAAATCACTTTTTACAGGCAAAATGGTTAATTAATTAATTAATTAAGTGATATAGTCAAGGAATAATAAAATAAAGTAAAAGTCACTTGGAGGGAAAAGGTCAACAACGAATTAGGGTTTCAGGAAGCTATAAAGGAAGGCTAAAGCAACCTAATTCATTATGCATTGTTATGATTTGATGTTGAGAGTTCCAAGAGGAGGAGGAGAGCCGACCTTACTGTTTTGTGGATTTCTAGAGGAAACCACCACCATTGATTGGTTTCGGTGTTGAGAGACACTCCCTAGTCCATCAGATATACCATCCTGGTATTTCACCGTACTTTTTCGGAGTATCCATTGCAGAGTGCGCAACTCAGCCAGTGAGGGCGCAAGTCAGTTTGAGGGTTTGGAGAGCTACACGAGATTCGTATCCAGATTGCCGTTTCCTTCCAACCCATTTGAGATCCAGCCAGGGCCCTTCTATTGAGCCATATATCGTCAGATTTTGATGGTGGAATCCTGAAGATCGACTCATTCAACCATTTAGGGTGCAGCTCTTCTGGACAAACATTTGGTGTTGCATGCAGAGTTTCAGAGAAGATCCACATAAATCCTTCCGACCCATTTCCTTATTTGGTGAGACGATCATTTTGAGCCATATATCAGTAGATTCCATTGGTGGAATCCTTTGGGGTGAATCCAGTGCTCCAGGAGGTGCATAAACCCCCCAGGGGTCCATATCTAGTGCCTTAGAGACCAGATTCGAGATTTGGCACTCACCCATTTCAGTCTAGACGCCAGGGTGCTTCTTTTGTAGTAGTTTCCAGTGTATTCTAATGGTCTGAACTTCCAGAGAATTTTTCTAGCTGGTAGCAGTTATCGTACTTCACCAGAATCGCATATTTTTGTCGATCTATCCGTGCATGCATCAGATCTGTTATCATCTTCTGATCACGAGTATTTTTATGTTATTTGATTGTATTACAATACTGATCCATGAGATATGGCTGACATTTATATTCTATATTTCCAGTAGGCTATTGTATTTCCATGCTCGAACTGTATTATACATGATATTGGGTAGTTGATTTTCTTTACTTCTGCATGCATCCTTTATATGCTATTTAATCCATAAACATGCAACATGCATATGCAATAACCAACATGCACATGCAATAACCCACATGCACATGCAATAACCATCAAGATCTCAAACATACAACTGAAACACATCCAGAAACCCCCAGTGTATCAGATCTTCAAGACAGAATAATAGATCAATAGAAAATATCTTGATCAACGAGATCAGGGATATTTCATCAACCCACCTTCTTTTGTTCCAATAAAAACTGCAACTTCTATATCTTTTCCTTTAGGCCACACAAGAAATTCACCATCTATGAATTCAACTCTGAAACCTTTATTATATAGAGATGAGATAGAAAGTAAGTTCTTTGTCAAACCTGGTACATAAAGTACATCATTCATTCTCATCGGAGTTCCTGAATCAATTTTGTAGGTGGATTCTCCCATTCCTTTGATAGGGTACTGATAATCATCTCCAAGTGAAACTTTCTGGGGGAAGTCCTTTTCTATAAGTCCAGAAAGAATGTCTTTTTGACCTATCATGTGCTTAGAGTCACCAATATCTATGAGCCAAATATCCTCTCCAGGTGTCATAGATCCTGAGAGGGATAAAAACAAAACATAATATTCAATCTCTTCTTTAGTCAACTTCTTGGGTGGATCATCATATTCAACTGCATGGGCATGAAGTCTTTTGTTATTTCTCTTCTTCTATTCTTCCCTTCTACCAGGAAAATTCTTAGCAATGTGTCCCATCTTATCACAATGATAATATTGATAAGAGGAGAAATATTTTCCCTTTCTTTGACCCTTATGATATTTATGGAATATCTTTGGAGGGTGAGATTATTTATGAAATTGGGTCTCCTTTCGAAAATGAGATTTTTTCTTTCCTCTTTCAACATGAGCAGTTAGGGCTTGATCTTCATATCTTAATAGGACGACTTCTCGGTTGGCTACTCTTGCTTCTTCTTGAACACATTCTTCCCATAAACTATCAAATTGGAGTTTTTCTTTTCTTGCACAAATAGTTTGAATGAAGGCATCACAAGCTCTTGTGAGACCATTAAGATTTTTCATTATAAGTTCATATTCATCTAAGTTGTCTCCAATTTCCTCTACATGTTCCTTGAATTGAGAAATCCTAGATAAATAGTCTTGAATTGTTTCTCTTTTCTGCATCTTTGTATTCTTGAGTTGGGTTCTCAAGTTCATCTTCCAATTGATGTTATTTCATTCATACATTCTGGTTAGGGAATCAAATATATATTTTGGATTATTCTTAGAGGACACTTGAGGGATCAAGTGGTATTTAATGGAATATGCAATTATTCTTTTAGCCCTAATCATATCCTTCTTGTACTTGTCTTTGGCTTCTTCTTCTTCAGGTTCCAGTACATTTTATTTTATGAATTTTACAAAGTCATTCTCTTCAAGAATGAGTCCAATTCTGTACTTCTAGGCACGTAAAATTTACACACCTTCCAAATTGTCAACAAGCTTGGTGCTTGCAAACATCTTGACCTAGAGCTAGGAAAATGACCAGAAAATGAAAGTGTTCAGAAAATGAATCTGGACTTACCAGGAGATGCGTTGGGCTGAGGTGAGTTGGTTGGAGCTATCTGTTTAAGAAAATTCCAAGTTTTACCCCTTGAAACTTGACTTGTGAAAATGTGGACTAGTACTTCTAGTATCGGTTCTGGTTTCCTGGTTTTCCATTACCAACCAAAACTAGGTTTTGACTTTTCAGAGAATCTAGCCACTAAAAAAGTTTGCTCAATCTGCCAAAATATGTGCTAGGACAAGGTGCACCTCCTAAGAAAGTTTTTGGTCAAAAATTCCTCTTCAGTAAAAATCCCTAATTTCCTTGTACGACGACATTTTTAGATACCTAGTTAAAGGCGCTCTATTCAGTCAAGCTCCGATGCCATGTTAATATTAGTGTTGTTATTATATTAATTCCAAATTACATGAGAATTCAATGCATTTCCAAAACAACAACATAAAGAGGATCACTGAAAGAAACACAATCACAAGGTACACAACATTTTATCTTGGGAAACCATCATGGGGGAGAAAACCCAACATAAAATTCCTCAATAGGAGATTTCCAATAAAATGCCAAGACTAAGACCAAAACACCAAGAATAAACTAATACTGAGTATGTGCCTTTCTTCTCGTTCCTCCTACAACTGCGACTACTTTCAAGATATGCGCACTAGATGTGTGAGTGTGAGTGTGTATAAGTGAGGCACCATCCTAACATATAAATACTAGTTGAGGAGGCACTAGGGTTATGTATCTTCACTTAGTAGGGTTGACTTCTTCTAGGAGTGGTTAAAACCACTTTATAAACACTTCTCAAATACCACCATTTAAATATGGTTTGACAAATCCACAAAAGGGGATTTGGTCTTATACAAGACCCGACATGATCAATCCACAAAAGGGGATTTTATATATAAAATAATAACTCAAATATAATTAGAATATTATTCGAAGCTACAATATTTCAACAAGTTGTAGCAATTTGATTTATTGATTAAGTACAAGAAAGGAGTCACGAATAGACTAGTAGCCATGCTCTCTCAACCACCACCAGAGAATATTGTAGAAATTTGAATGATAATGCAACTTGATCCTTTCACTCATGAAATTCTAACTGAATATTATGAGGGATGTTGTTCCTGAGTTTGTGTTTTAAGGCTATAAAACACACTGTCAAGGCATACAAATAAACATTTTTATGATGAGGTTCTGAAAAGAAGAAACAAAGAAAAAACTAGATCAGATTCAGTTTCTCAACTGTCTCTGTCTTGCTTCCCGTTGTTCCTGGATTCTTATGTCACGTTCAATTGCGGCCCATGATGTTTCTAACTCAGTCCTATTTGTTGCAGTTTGTAAGATGATGTTAAATAGGTTTAGGGCAATGCTGGTTTGATCCTGTAGACCAGGTTCTACGTTAGGTTGTCTACCATTAGGAACTGTCATGGGTGATAGGGTTTTAAATGTTTGTAAAAGGGGTTTTTTATAGATTGGTTACTTCAGACTTTCAGAGAAGATATTAATGAAACAACTTTAAAATCTTAAACAGTAATATAAAAACACAATCAAGGTCGTTTCCTGGGTTTGTGACAATTTCGAAATTGTAAACAATGAAAACACTACAGAGAGAAATATGAGGCTTTTATCTGGAAAACATCTTATATTTCAATTAACAATAATGAAAGAAAAGCAGGATTTCTAACAAAGAGAAATATTAAGGAACAAAAGGTTTACAGGTCTTAAGATTACTAAAGTAATCTCAGAGGAAAAACTGTAATACATTCAACATCCAAACCAATCTGAAACTATAAACAATAATGTATATAACATCAAATTGATTTACTTGCTAGAAACACACATTAAGAGGAATATTTAACAAATCATGATAACAGGGGAAGAAACATAGTCATGAAATTGCAGGATTCAGAATCTTGTTGCGATTTCTATTCCGATAAACTTCAAAGCTGATAGTACAAAGTTGGCTTTCTCCAAAATTTCTGAAGCCCCTGTTTCAGCCTCTTCAAACTATATTTATACCTTTCTATTGAGGTTTTTTCGTTGGTAACTAACCAACTTCCTAATATTTTGGTTGCATAAACTAATGTCAACCGTTTACAATTTATTTCAAAATTCTAAAAATAGAAATAGCAATATTTACAAAGTTTTAAATTTGAGTTGAAAACCTTTCTTTATCCGCTTCAATGTATTGAACATATTTCTCTAAAAAGTTTACCAAGACCTTTGGAGCCTTGGGTACTTCATTTGCTTCAAAAGAGAAGAAACTTCTTTGTAGGTCTGGCAACTGGCTTCCTATTGTTTTCTCTGTGAATTTAACTTTTTCCAATTTCGAACTTGAAGCCATTATCCACTTCTCAATTTCTGCAATGTTGACTGCTTTGATATTTGAGATTTCCGCTTTCTTTTCTTCAAGTTCTTGTTTTATTTTCAGATGATACTCGTTAATGTTGATTTCTCCTAACAACTCGGAAAATCCATCTGTCCCGATATGTACTGCATCTTTTTCAATAAGATCGAAGATTTTTTGACAATCTTCATTGACCCCTTTTGTAATTCTTTTATATCCTTCCAATTTTGTTTCCCAAACCTTTATCATTATATCTCCTTTCAACTGCTATGAAATAGCTAACTTCTATGATTTTCCAGCTTCTTCTTTTTGTAAAGAAGTTATTATCTTTTGGAAAGAATTTTTTGCTGCTTTAGCTTCTCTTTCTTTTTGCACTACCTTTTCCATAGACCATTTAGATTCTTGAAAATAATTCTGGATAATTTCCAGATTACAGAATATCTTTTGTTGTTCTTCCTCAATATTTGCATATATCTCTGATGCTTTTGTCTTGAAATGTTCCATTTCAATCACTTGATTAGTAATTGAAATGATTTTATTTTGCAGAGATTTATTTTCGTTGCCCAGCTTCTGCACTTGTTCTTGGGTCATCTGTATCATATGTTTTTCCTCGGTCAAGTTTTCATTTAACTTTTGAATTTCTTGGATGTCTTTAAGTCTAGCTTGTTCTAGACCTTTTTGTATTCCCCAGCCAATAATTTTTTCATTCTCCTTTAACCTGTCCTGTAGTTGAACTATTTCCCGATCCTTTTGCTCTAGTATAGTGGTTAGATTTCCTAGAGAATACATATTGGCTGATGTTATTGCCCCCATGGTTCCTGCTAGCTCTGTGGCAAATTCTCCTTCATTTATCTTCTTTCCGTCAATGATAATTTTATGTTTTTTAACCATTCTTTCTCCCACAGGATGTAATTCCTGTTTCAAAACAACCCTTCATTTTTTGCTGAAAAAATAATCAGATGAAGGAATTTCATCTCTGGTGATCGGCTCTAAATCACTTACATATAGAACTCCTTCATGAGGGGTTCCAAAAGTAGCCTGCAGTGGGGTTAACACTGTAATGGGACTACCAAGTTCTTGTGAAGCTGTTCCCCCAACACTTTCTGGAATATCATCGAGGTCTATCGGGCTTGTTTCTACTCCTTTTCCCTTTTTTGTCTGTGTTTCTTTGATATGAGAACCCTCTGTATTATGAGGAGGTGTTTCAGAATCTTTCAATTTATCTTTGACACTTGCATTATACTGGATAATGGTTTCGAACCCCGGAGGGATTGTTTCTTGCTCTTTTGTTGATGTTCACATTTTGCCTTGTAAGATCTTTGGCAGACATTGTCTTCTATTTTTTTGAAAAGATGCAAACCCCACCTGTGCATCAGGTGACAAGGTTTGCACTCTGCTTTGAACTTCCTCATAAGATTTAGCATTTCTAAAAACATCGTCATAAACTGATATTTCATGCTCATATGCTTTCAAACCACATTGTGTAACATGCCGACTGATTATTTGGTATGGGTCGTGTTTCCTGTGCTCTATATTTGCTAATTTCACTTCATTCATCGATTCGGCTTCTGCCTTAGAATGGCCTATGTTCAATAAAAAAAAAATTCCTAGATAAACGGGAAAAGATGGCCAATCCTTTTTCTGCTGAGCTTTTAGTTCTAACCCAATACCACCATTTATTAGATGATAAGCCACTTCTCTACATATTAACCTGTCTGGTAAAATTTTTGGGAGTGCATGAGGTGGAATAGAATAGCCATAAACTCTCACATAGGAAACATTTTCCTTGATGAACCAGTCAGCGACCGACTTGAGGTTTTCTATGATGGTATTTGAAATGCGAGGAGGTTCGCATCCAAAGAATATTCTGTGTAGAGGGATAATTATATAATGACATACCTCATAAAAAGCATTTTTGGCATTTTCTTCCCAAAGAGCTGAATGGTACTTATGAACAGGCTCTGGGCAAGAAGCGTTCCAACTCCAATTCATTAATGGGAAAGGAGTCATAAAGCAAATGGCATCCATTATATAAGATGACATATAAAAATACATTGTTTGTCCCTTTGACCTAGCTATTTTGTAATTTATAACCTCTGATGTAAGGTTATCTGACAGGATTGTGTGCCAATTAAAACTGCATCCCTCTGAAACTTCCTCTAGGAAAGGTGTCCATTCTGCACTAAAGTGATAAGGATCCTTTCTCCCATATAGTCTACATAACATCATTTCTACGTAAACCATATATTCATTTAAGGAAGTTGTGGCGTAATTCCATGTAAATCGGCCCTAAACTTGTTTTCATCTCTGGCCCATCCTCTTATCATGTCAGGATATGTTTGACCACCTTCAACGCACTCTTTTTGTTGAAATGCAGCTACAAACTCAGAATTATAAGTGTGTCTATAATTGGGAGAAATCTTATACATTACTTGGATATGTTCAAGCCTGAATGAGCCAATAACAACTCCTTGCTCATTCAGAATACTTCTGGTCGAAACATCCACTTTATCCAGTGCCCAGGTAATCATATCGGTGTATGAAACGAGTCTCGGTCGTGCAACAACTTTATGAAGATCAGTCTCGGTGATATCTCAGAGGTGATTATCCGAATCAGTGGCCGCATACTTCAGCTCCTCTTCTAGTATTTCGGCAATTCCATTCCATGACTTGATAGAGTGTACCCCAGATGTAGTAGTGTCTGAAATAATATCACCTTCTGGTTGCTCTTCAGTTTTCTTTGAAGCCTTTTTGGGTGCCATAGCTCTGTGTTCACTTGAAAACCTGTAACAGAGCAGAATTTAGCTTCGAAAGTGATAATGTAGACGTTTCAAAATTTTCTTCGAATATATCATTAAAGCATTGATATTTGTACCTCTGTTATGAATTAAAGGCTCTTAATGCAAAAGATATTCCCAAATATATATACATTTAATGTTTGTACTTGAGCTTTCCCAGTATTTTTGAAACTAATAGAAATTTACCAAATTAGACAGTTGCCGTACAAAAGTTTAGACCTTAAACCTTGTTTCTAAGAATGATTACTTTGTGTTAATCTGGGATTAAATTTAAAAACATTCGTATCGGAGTTTCTGAACTTTTGATGCCAAGGAAACAAGTCATGAAGAATCCCGATCGCCGAAATTGCGATGTATTATTTAGTTAAAGAACTTTTATTATCTTAATTAATCCAGATTAACTTTTTTGGGATTTCATTAATCAGGAAATCGGGGATCGAGAAATCGGGGATTGGGAAATCAAGAAATCCAATGACATGAAAACTGTTGCTCACAAAACCACGAATCCCGATATCTCGATATGATTATTTACTCTTAATCATGCTTAACCGTAATTAGATTAATTCCAAACTTAACATAAAGATTAACTGTATCGCGAAATCGGGAAATCGGAAAATACGATGATGAGTTTCTTTGTTCTCACAAAATCGTGAATCCCGATTTTGTGATGAGATTAACTTAAAATTTAAACCCTTTTTAAATATGATTTAAGTAAATGATGTTTTAATTAAGGATTAATGTATCGGGAAATCGGGAAATCGGGAATCGGGATTTCGTTATTCAATATGCGTTGAACATTTGTTCATTCAAAACTCTGAATCCCGATATCCTGATGTAAATTAAAATTCTTTAAGTTTTTTAATCATTACTTGTTCATTTAAAAAATCATTTGAAAAAGTGTTTGAAATCTTATATTCATTTAGATTTTTTCCATTTTTTGTCCAAAAATAAATAATTAAAGGCATCATGAATTTATCAGTGAGGAAAACCTTGTTTTAGGAAGTTTAGAAAATACAAAGATTACAAAAATACAAATTTTTCATCCTCAAGGTCAAAAATTCAATGTCCGTTTCAACAAGGGATATGAAGATTTCAGAGGATTGTACAAGTAGCTAAAGGAGAGATTGGTTGTTGTCAAGGAAGGAAATGAATACCACCTCCAAGAAGGTTTGTTGTACAAAGTGGAAAAAATATGCATACCCATGGACACAATAGGTCAATAAATGATAGAATCAAACACTTCTAGGGTTGTTGGACATTTTGGTGTGAAAACAACAGTGGTGAATATGCAACGGTTTGTGTAGTAGCCAAAGATGCAGGAGGAGGTGGAAAAATTTGTTATAGGATGTGTCATTTGTAGCACTAGAAAGACAAGAAACCAAAAAATTAGTTTGTACATGCCATTACTAGTACCAAGAAGTCCTTGGGAGAGAATATCCATGGAGCTTCTTGGAGGTTTTCCTATGACTCGTAGAGGCCATGACTACTTGTTCATTGTGGTAGACCACTTCGACAAAACCTGTGTTCACATTCTCTGTAAGAAGACAATCTCGGGATGATAAGAAACCAAACTATTTTCCATCCATGTTTGGGTACACTTCATATTACCAACCTCCATCATATCTGATTGGGACAACAGGTTCTTGGGAATATTTTGGACAATAATTTGTGAAAGAATAGATACCAAGTTGAAGTACTCCACTTCCATCCATCCTCACACTAATGGAAAAGCCGAGGTAACAAACATGATGGTGCAATTTTTGAGAGGTTACAACAACATACATCCAAAGAATTGGGATGAGAAAATAGTTTGCATTCAACACTCTTACAATATAAAACTTCATTCTTCCACCAATAAATATCCGTTAGAGACTTTCTTTGGTTATTTACCTCCTTCACCATTTGATATTGTTTATGGAAATCAAAAGGAAGAAGAAAAACCACAAGGAGAAGAAAAAAAGAAAAATGAATTCATGGACAAGGTCATGCATATACATTTAAGGGTTCAAGAGCAGCTCGAGAAGATTCAACAATTGTAAAACGCTAGACATGATCAACACAATGAAGATCATAAATTCTATGTTGGTGATCTAGATTTTATGAGCAGAATGAAATGAATACATATCTATATTATTAACACAAATATACAATGAACAATAACATAGATATAATAAAACTTGGCTTCTATTCAATAAAGAAATATGATGAAACTGTAAAATGTAGATTGAAACAAGATTGTTAGAATGGTGGCGGCTTATCTCTGAGAAGAGATGTGAAGACTGCACTCATTCATAAGAATATGAGTACAATGAGGCCAAAATGAAGTCGGGATCTCTCTCATATGAGTACTAGCCCAAAATGTGATGAGGAATTGACTAGCCCAATCTGAGACGATAGTTTTTTGTATCCCAAAATGTACCAACACTAATTCGAAGAATAGCTTGGTAGTGGCCTTTGATCTGATGCTCTTTTTGTAAGTGGCCATAATCTCCATTTTAGAAAAATGATCAACCACCACAAAAACACGATCATTTCCCCGCTTGGTTGACGAAAGGCCCGACATGTAGTCCATTGAGATGGATTCCCAGTGCCTTTCAGGAGTAGGCATAGGGGTGTACATTCCTTGTTTCTTAATGGATAGTTTTTCAATGGCACAAAAAGTGTAGGACCAGATATACTTGCCAACATCCTATCAAAGTTTCAGCCAGTATAAATTTTGTTGCAGCATGACCATTGTTGTTTCTATGCCGAAAAGTCCTACCACCCAATTGTAGTGGGATTCCCAAATCAACTTCACTCATTCGCTTGATGGAACGCTGAGATGTCCCATATGGCACAACAACCCATATTGAATATGGAAATCAGTGACAATTGTGTTTTCACCCAGCATCTAGTAGGTGGCAGTGAAGTCGGGATCTCTCTCATAGAGTTGGGGCCATCTGCATGTCTCTTGGTGGCAAAAGTTTAACACCGTGGTGAGTGCTGAAACTGGTTAGCAGCTGAGGAAATCATCGACATGGTTGGTGATTCCTTTATTATACTTTATGTTGACATGGAACTGTTGCAAGTATGTGGACCACTTCTGATGGAGGTCATTCTACAATTTTCCCTGAGTTTGCATGAACTGCAACAACTTATGATCGGTGTGGATGATTGTCTCCTTCCCGAGAATTTAATTCCTCCACTGGAGACAGGCTTGCACAATGGATTACATTTCTTTCTCATAAGCAGGGTACTTATGAACAAAAATATGATAGTGTATCACTATGATAGGCCATGGGTTTCCCATGCTAAGTGAAAATTGTTCCCACAACATAGTCTGAAGCATATGCCTTGATCTCAAAGGGTTGTTGTAGGTTGGGTAAAAAATCAATTGGGGATAAGCATACATAATTATTCAATCCATTGAATGCTTGTTTTTGTGACATGACCCAAATGAAATTTTACTTACCACCACCCCTGGTTACTTGGCTGAGGGCCCATGCAATATGAGAGAATCCCAACATGAACATGTGATAGAAATTGGAAAGGCCTAAAAAGATATGAATCTTAGTGAGTGTGGTTGGGGCTGGACAATCAAGAATGACCTAGATCTTGGCTAGATCCACATGCACCCCATTCTCATCAACAATGTAACCTAGGTACTGGACCTTGTCCATGTTGAAGGAACATTTTTCCAAATTTGCATATAGCTTGTGTTGCCAGAGAGTGTTCAAAAACTACTAAATATGTTGAAAGTGTTCTGCCCAATTCTTGTTGTAGATGAGGATGCCATCTAGATACACCACCAAAACATAATTGGTGAAAGGATGCAATATATCATCCATCATCCTCATGAAATGTTTTGGGGGATTCGTCAAACCAAAGGGGATGACCAACCATTCAAAAATACGTTCTTTGGACTTCAAGGAAGTTTTCCATACATTTGTCTGCTCTATTGGGAATTGATGGTAGCCAGACTTGAGATCAGTCTTACTGAATTATTTATCCTCCTTGAGTTGGTCAAGGAGATTTTCGATTTGGGAAATCAGGTACTGGTTATCGACTATTATTTTATTTAGGTCCCAGTAATCGATGCAAATTCACAAGATCTCATCTTTCTTCTGTATACGCATGATTGGGCTTCCACACGGTGATGATTTGGGTCATATGTGCCCCTTTTGGAGAAGTTCTTGGATCTTATGTTTGATCTCCTCATTTTCTAACATAGAGCAATGATAGATTGGCCCATTAGGTAGGGGTGCATCGAGGGTCAGATCGATTGAATGATTTACCTAACAGTGTAGAGGTACCCTAGTGGGTGAGGAGAAGATGTATTTGTATTCTTCCACGACCTTATCCACTCTCTTTCGTTGTGTGGAGAGTTTGGTGGCAGAGGCCATGGATGTGGTTGCAACCTTCCACTTTCTTTGAGAGTGAATCATGAAAAAAAAAAACTTCCCGTTCGAAGAGATGACCTTCCTGCATTGCTTGGAAGAGATCAATGAAATGGTAGTAGATGGGACTACCTCGAGTATCGTCTAAAATTTCAAGTCCAAAGTAATAATAACACTACAAGACCTAGACTCATATACAACATGACATTTCCATAAATAAGGATGGACCAAAAGAACATTACAAACTTCAAGGGGTGAAACATCACACAATACCTCATCTTTGAAGGGCTTGATGTCGTAGGACATGCGACACTGTTGGCTGACGTGAATATCGCTTCCTTCATGGAGCCATCCGATGGTGTATGGATGTGGGAGAGACATTGTTGGTAGGGCCAATAAATTGACAACCTCTGCTAAGATGAGATTCTTTTTCTTACCTCTATCAACAATGAAGTGAATCGAAGTACCCTTCATCCACATATGTGAATGAAAGAGGTGTCTGCCTTCCTCTGGATTATCAGGTTCACTGGGTTGGATCTTGGTGGTAGCAACGATGGAACTGGGTGCCATGTCAATAATCTGTATCCCATTTTATGCTTCTAACTCTGATTTGGAACCCACATCTAATTTAAAGTCTGCATATGATTTAGAGTCTTTAACCTATGCCAACAATGACTTCTTTAAGAAACAATCAACAATGTTATGTGAGGGGCTCTTTTGGAAGTCACGCAACTTCCTAGTGTCTTTCTTCATCTTTCCATTATCCTTCTTTTTTACAACTTAGACTGGTTGTCCTAAGCTTTTTCATATTTTCTCTACCCTTTGTTCTTCGAGTTGGGGCTTCCCTTTCCCTAATTTTGCTGTGAGGGGTTCCTAGACCCAAAATGCCACGTCTTTTGCTTAATTTCCTACTTGATTTTGAAAACATATCGAAAGGTTGTGCCCAAGGATGAGATGTCCAAAAACTCCATTTTTTTCTAGATGTATCTATGCATACTGTCTCAGTACTTGAGAACCAGATGTAGCTTGGAATATTTGATACCCATCTTGGTGTACAAGGTATGGAAGATATTTGTGAACTCTAGCACTATCTAGTCCCTTTCCCGTCATAGTGTTGTCCATCTTGTATACAGGTCATCATAACTTCCAACAAGGTAGTATTGTTCCTTAATAGCATCCCTGAAGGACTCCCAAGTGAGTGAAACTGTAAATAATGAGGGTTCCTTTGTTTCCTTTTGCTCATAGAAAGTCTTTGTTTTAATACAGATCTATATTATTAAAACAAAGATAAAACAAACTATAAAAGAGATACAATAAAAATTGGCTTCTATTGAATAAAGAAATATGTTGAAACTGTAAAATGTAGACTAAAACAAGCTTGCTAGAATGGTGATGGATATCTCTGAGAAGAGATGTGATGACTACGCTCTGTTGAGCACTCAACATAGCCTAAAATTATATGTCCATTTTTTTTTTACTTTTTGGGTACCACTTGATCCTTTGCACTGTCTATTTTTTCGTCAGTATGAAACTAATACATGTGCTTATTTTTCATATTTCATGTTTGATTTTTCTAAAATTTGCTTGAACATACAACAAAGAATCATCTTAACCATTAAAGGGTACTTAACAACTACTTAAGGAATCAACAAACTAAATCTTTCCCCAATGTGCTTAGGAGTTCGACATCAGTAAAGATTAAAGGTGGCAAAAATCGTTTGAGAAGTTTAAAATAACCGAGCTTTGATCTTCATCGGCATTGACAAACTAAAGTCTTTCTTTTTGTGATTGAACTTTGGTAGGGGTATCGTGGACGACTAATCCATTTAGCTTCGGCAGGAAAATGGAAAAGTAAGCATTGCACAAAGGAGAGGAACGATATCGCCGCCACCCGACGCGATTTCAGTGTCGGGGAGTTACAAAATAAAATACACATTAATTTTAAATTTTAAAATGTCAATCCCCAACACCACCCAAGTATAGGCGGTCGCAATATATTTTCCCTTTAGTTCTTTCGATGTGAGTAAAGTCCCTAAATGTAATCCTTACTGTTAGCACATATTCTTGTAAATGGGGATTTTTTCTCCTAATTCTAGCCCTTGGTGTAAAATGCGAGAAAATGGGGCTTAAAATCCTATCAAATGCATTTTATTCAAAGGTCGCAGCCCAAAGCGCCCAAGCACAAATCTCTGAAAAGTCTCCTTTTGGGATTCAAATCAAGCGAGCGGGCTAGGCACATTTTTCAATGGTAGGGATCTAGAACCAGGGCAAGATCGACGGTCATTGGGTGTTTGGGTCCATGAAGTTACCCAGGGTTTAACACAAAGCAGAGGTTGGAGACCAAGCGCCCATATTCCACGATTTAATCTGGGCCATCCAATCTAGGGGGGACAAGTGGTAGCTGATCGACATTTCAGGGATCACAAGTTGGGAGGACAGGGTTCTTTTTTGTATTTCAAAACCCCGAAATGTGAAAGGTTAAGGTCCCGGGGGGTTGGTCCCACAGTCCTAGTGCTAGGTCAAATCAAGTGAGCCAAAGCTGGAGGTAGCGCCCTTTGATGTCAAAGTCATCTCAGCCATCTTTCCAAAGGACACATGGCCCAAATCCATAGTTTCGTAGATTGGTCACCAGGAAATATGGAGAGAGATACATCAGGAATCCCCAGTGCAAGAAGTCTTGAAAGAATCTGGACCATTGGATCAACTGAAGATCTCAACCATCCAATCTGGACAATGCACAAGTGCATGTGATTTAAAAAGTGCATGGATCTAGGCAGTCGTGATCCGCGTGCCTAGATCTATGGACGAGGTCCAATTCCGGACCCCTCCCCCCCCCGTTCTACCCTTAATGGGGGGGTCGAAATGAGAAGCGCAAGTATAAATGGATGGGATCGAGGCACATGGATCTACGACTGCGGATTTATTCCAGACCCCCTTTTCCATTCTTCCTCTAATAGGGGGGGTCCAGAATGAGGCAGTTTTGTGTGGGCCCATTTAAACCTCTTACCACTTACCGCCTCCATTACCGCTTTCACCTCCCTCTGCCATCTGTCCTCCACTCCGTCTCTCACCTTTGCCCATCACATCCTCCACTCACCACTGGGCCATAGCCCCTTATCACTTCTATCTGTAACCTCTTTCCAAGTTTCTTACCACTCACATCATCCCTGGCAGATGGTCTCATCCTGTCCGCTTCCACAACCTTACATCTACCCCTACATTGTCATTGCATACCACTCCACCTCTCACCTATCTTAGTGAAGTGAATGCACCTTCCACCGCCCACACTCTCCCAGTCACATTCCATCCATCATATCTATCCACATGGTTGTCTCTCGTTTCACCTCCACCGTCAGATCCTCATCCACGCTTATCAATGGGTCCTCTTATAGCAGTCCAACAAAGCAATAGACAACCAAATATAGTCTTCCACGACTCCCAGGTGAAGAGTTGACCAAGGCATTTCAGATCTCAATGAATCAGTTAATGCAAATGAGGAAGGTGGGTGAGACATCATCTCCTTCCATAAATATAAGGTCAGAGAGGGACCAGGCGTAGAGGTGACTGTCAGTCCTTTCTGACAAAGATCACGTCCATCAGAAGACGACATGGGCAGTCTGCCCAATGTCTGTATGTGCAACTTGACAGAGAATCTCCTCAACATCAAGCATTGAACTCATGATATGATCACTCCCTCAGTTGATGAGCCAATTTTGAATCTATGTAGGCATTTTTTCCATTTTGTAAATCATCATTGGTAGAGATAAGCTCCCTATGGTAAAGTTTTAATGAAGCACTAGTTTCCCTGGTTATGTATATGTATGTGAAATTTCTCTTTTAATGATAGTCAACTTCTTATTCCATATGGTTTCCATATAATGTTGAAAGAGTTCATGATTGACTGAGTCACATGAATCATTATGACAATGTTTTATAAATGTTTTATTGTAATGCTGTTATGATTTATTTTAATGTTCTTGTTATTTGAATACAAGAAGTTCTTGTGTTTAAGTTTTTCTTCTTTGGGTTGTTGGAAGCTCGATGCTCACAACAAACCTTTTCCCTTTCTCACCGAAGTCTTCCTCCTACTCACCCTTATTACAACTTACTGTCTGAAGTTAAATTAAGACCTCACCTGTTCATGAATAGCCTAGTCCAAGATTTTGAGTTAAAACGATATTGTTCTGAGCTTACTTCCAATAGATCACCCTTTTTATAAACAAATTGTGACATAAAATGATGGGTATCAGTCTTACTCTTGCTGCAATCCAGGAGTGACTTCTGGTGCTAACATTTTTGGCACCATTGTCGAGGACAAAGTTGAAAATTTTCCCTAGGATTGAACGACATTGAGCCTCTGATTCTAAAGGTGCAGCAGGCATCATATCCCTACAAGATTTATACTGTGCACCTGGCGACTCGATCGTGATGACTCCACTATGGAGAACCTATTGTTTCACTTGTGGCTTCCAGAGGCAGACACACGTGGTCTCATCCACAACTGCCTCTAGCTACGCCTGAAGTCGATCCAGAGAAAATTATCAGAAAATCAAAGGCCTTTGGATGAGGAGATTCTACTGTTGAACCAAGTATTTCTAATAATTTTCCATCTCCTTCTGTAGAAAATCCATTTTCAGCTTCTCATTTATCTATCATACCTTCTACTGGAGTCTCTAGAACTTTAAATTTTGGGAGCATTCCTGTTGAGTTTTCCCCTCCCGATCTAGGATTGGAGGGAGAAATTCTTTTCACTTCTCTCTCCCCTGAATTTGTACCTTGGCATAGACCCATAATCATAGAAGTTTTCCCCACTCCTATATTTACCACCCCTCCTCTTATTATTGTTGCTTCTACTGCAGAGAGAGAAGAATCTTCTAGCTCAGGATCCGTAGCCTTCTCTCTAAATCCTCCATTGTTTCCCTTTCCATCTGGAAGCTCAGTTCCAGTATCCCCTGTTCAAACTCCTTCTCCTCCTAGTTATCCTCCACCTAATATTCCTATGGTAGGAGAAAATCCCCCCATGACCAGAATGGAGGCTATAATAGCTGCCAGGTATGCTCCCCTTATGTTACCTTAGCCTCTCAATGCCCTTCCAACAGATGTTTACCTCAAGCAGCTGCCCAAGTTTACAGGAGAAGGAAACATAACTGTAGAAGAACACCTTGAGGCCTTTTACAGTTTTACGGAGCATCATGTCATCATGCATGAAGATGTATGGATGAGGATTTTTGTTCACAACCTTGATGGTGAGGCTAGGAAATGGTTTAAGGCCTTGCCCCCTAGATCTATCAATGGGATAGAGGCTTTGGATAATACCTTCTTGAAACAATGGGGAGATAAGAAAGACTTCATGTATTACATGACAAAGTTTGGGGCATTTAAGAGAAAGGAAGGAGAGTCTGTCTCTAACTTCTCCAAGAGGTTCAATAAAATGTACAATAAGATCCCTGCTGAGATAAATCCCTCAGAAGATTCAACCAAAATTACTTATGTTAGTTCTTTTGACCCCGATTTCTTCCTTTTGTTGAGGGAAATATGAGTCAGTTCCCTGGCTCACATGCATGACTCAGCTGTGGAAGTTGAGTCTAATATATTGGTTGTTGATCGAATCATAAATAAAGATGATAGAGACACACCCAGAAAGAGATTTGAAGCCTCCACATATGGTTCTTCTACAGCTTACCCTCAAGTGGATGAATTGACAAAGATGGTAAAGACTATATCTGCAAAGATGGAGAAAATGAAAATGGAGGGAAAACAGACTTACAAAAATCCTCAAAACATTGACAATAGAGGCAATTTCAGGAGGTCAAACAATAATGTTCCTCAGATTATGCCAAGGGAACTAAGGAACAGATGTAGAGAGGATCAAAGAATCCAAACTCCCCTGCAAAATAACCTTGTTGTTGATGAAGAAGGGGAAGGAGATGATTTTGACCCTGAGATCCATTGTTTTGGAGACACCACCCCTTTTCCTCATTTGACTCAAGCAGCATATGAGGAGTCTCTCATGGATAGTCAGCTTAATAAGCTGAGTAAAGGTGACAAGGCTAGCAGTAGACAGAACATGTACAACCTTAGATCCAAGAAGAAATTTAGGACGACTGATGTTCCTGAGCATCCTATCAGGGCAGAGAATCCTACTAGAGATGTGGCAGACAACAACAAAGGTAAGAAAATCCAAGCCTCCTCTTCAGTTGTTCAGACTCCTATTCCTGAAGTAAGGGAAATACCAAAGCTCACATCTTCCTTTAATTTTGAGCATGAAATTCAGAAGATCAAAATCCCTGTACCCCTCTCTGAGCTTGTCAAGCATGAAGAGTTCAAAAAGAGCCTCTCTAAGATATTACAGTCTGAACCCTTGTACCATCCCACAGACTCAATTAATTTTCAATATGAAAAGTCTGCAGTCATCCTAGGTCCTATGGTAGAAGACATAGATGATTCAACCCCTCCCTTATATACTTCACTGAACATACATGATAAGGTGTTGCACAATTTTCTAATGGATTCAAGGGCCTCCCATAACCTCATGCACAAAATTTCATGGAGGAACTCGGGTTGGAAGTTGTTAGCGATAAATGTTGTCATGGGCTCGAGAGCATTCGGGTTTGCAAGTTGCACAAAATGATCAAGCGCAGCACAGGAGAATCCCTGTTTTTCCAAGTAGTAGGTCAAGCGAGAGGGAAAAATGTCGTCGGCAGTGTCCAGGGTCTATTTTTGCGAAGAAGATCGATGGACGGTGGGTAATTGCAGTCAGCCGAGTCACGCCAAGTATAGCGCAGATATTGTTAAAGAGGTGAACGGTGTCAGTCGTCGGATTGACAGAAGAATAGATCTGGACTGTTGGTTTGGGAGCAGACGCTTGTCACGATATTACCCACATCGGGGAATCGGGCATCGGAGGTTGGAAGAATAAGTCATTCGACTTCATGAGCGGCAAAGTGGCGAGAAGATCAGAACCGTCCATTAAAGAGGATGCGTGTCAGAAATCGAGGGATCTCGTGAACTCAGAAGTTCGCAGGGTAAAGGCCCAAACATTTGATACTCCAAGTCGCGAAGGAGCGAGCAGCGAGAAGAGCAAAGCGGCGAAGTGGAATACAGGTGGCAGAAGCCCTCGGGATCTTTCTGCGAGAAGTCCCGAGGTATTGGCATTAGGATTCACGAGTTGTGAAGTGCCGAGGTTCGTGTGAACGTGTGGCAGAGCATAAGGTGGGACCGCCTGGTCGACGGGTGGACACGCATTGGCTGGAGATAAAGTCAGCATTCCGTTGAATTCTCGCATCTCGGGGACTCGCGAAACAGGAGGGTGAAAACTCGACGGTTCAACTGGCGAGGTGGTAAGGTCATGAAGACCCGGGCCCACATTATTTCCGAGATGATCAAGGCCATCCATCTGAAGTGGACACCTGGAGCGAGTAGAGCCATCTCGACGCTTCGCCCATCGCGACTCCAACTCGCAAAAAGCAGCTCCGTTATTTTCCGAGGTGCGAGGTGCCGAGAGAATCTCGGGCCTGGGCCCACGACATCGCCAGGAGAAGTAAGAACCATCAAATCAAGAAGGCCGAAGTGCTGAGTTCAGTTACAGAGAGGATCATCGTAGTCTCCAAGTGCCACCGGATCCGATATCCATATTGTTTCTCGCCTGAAGGAAATGATGACAAGAGCGGGTGTTTGAGACTTCCTCTCATTCATTATGTAAGGGAATGGAGGTTCTGGCAAGCCATCTTCCCGAGGAGGTCCTGTGTGTCGATTTTCTCAAAGGAACCATGCTAAAGTTTTCAAATCAACTGAGAAGTCTGCGCATGCTAGCTCAACACTTAATGGCTCAGCTACTCTCCTTACAAGAGCCATGCTTAGTTAAGATGGCCCTTAAAAGAAGACATCAGTACGACTTTGACTAAAGAGACACCCAACTTTGAGTAGTTGTACACGCCTCTATGAGGTGAAGTTTCCTGAGTATATAGACTCAGTTTTTGTATTTTGTAAGTATCGATGGTTGAGCAGAGCTCCTGGTTAAAAAGTTTTAATGAAGCACTGATACTCTGGTTATGTATGGAATTTTGAGACTTCTTGCCTTATGACTACTAGTTTCTTTTACATATTTGTTATACTATGTTAAAACAACTCGAAATTGGACGATCCAGTTGAGTTGTAGCTGTTATAGGATTATGTATGTTGGATCACTGTAATAGTTACATCGTCTCTGATCAGTTCTTGTTATTTTCCCAGTGCTGAGTGACTTGGAATTGGAGGATTCAGTTAAGTCCCCTTTCAGTTTCTTGAGACCCTGAACCAAGCGGATCTTGCATTCATAGTCTTTCTTCTGCAAAATACCCAAATCCTGTTGCCCAAAGTTTTTTTCTCACCTTCCTTACCAAGTCTTCCACCTTCTCATCTTTTAATCAACCCACTGGCTGAAGTTAGATCAATACCTCCTTCGTCCCATACATGCTAGACTCAGTCCCTGAGTTAGAGTGATATCTCCTCAAGTATTTATCTCCATTCGGTTACCCCTTTATAAACAAATCGTGACATTAAACTGATGGGTGTCGGGCTCTGCTCCTGCAAGAAATCCAGGAGTGACTTCCGACGCTAACATTTCTGGCGCCGTTGCCGGGGACGAAGTTGAATATTTTCCCCGGGATTGAACGACAACGATCAACTGATTCTGAAGGTGCATCAGATATCAGAACTTGAAGATTGCTACTGTGCACCTGGTGACTCCATTGTGTCAACTCCACTAGAGCGAACCCACTGTTTTAATTGTGGCTTTCAGAGGCAGACACACGCGGTCTCATCTACAACTGCCTCTAGCTACGCCTGAAGCTAACTCAGAAGCGGTGTGTAGAAATGGAAAGAGCTCTACAAAAGAAGTTTCCATCACTGAAACAGGTAATCCACCATCTCCTTCTGTAAGAACTCCTTTTTCTCCTCCTCAGTTTCTTGATAGACCTCCTTCAGAGGCTTCCCGTTTCCTGAATTTTGGGAGTGTTCCTGCTGATTTTTCCCCTCCTGGTCTCGGACTAGAAGGAGAAACCCTTGTCACTCCCCTCTCCTTTGAAGTTGTTTATCAGCGAAGATCCATGACTGTAGAGGATTTTCCCACTTCTACACGAAGAGGAGCACCTGCGGACTTGAGCTCGTTATCCTTCCCCTTAAATCCTCTCTTGTTTCCCACTCCTCTTCAGGATTCATTCCCAATAGCCCCATCGCGAACTCCTTCTCCTCCAAGTTCTCCTCCACCTAATATTCCTATGGCTGGTGCTAACCCCCCTCTGAATAGAATGGATGCCATAGTCGCTGCCAGATATTCTCCCTTAGTTCTTCCCCTTCCTATGAATCCTCTCCCTGATGGGGATTACTTGAAATACATGCCCAAGTTCAGTGGGGAAGGAGACATAACTGCTGAAGAGCACCTGGCTGCTTTCTACAGTTATGCAGAGAACCTTAATATTGAAAATGAAGATGTATAGATGAGAGTCTTCGTCCAGATCCTGGATGGCGAGGTGAGGAAGTGGTTTAGAGGATTGGCTCCAGGGTCTATTGCTGGGATTGAAGCTCTAGACAGTGCTTTCCTGAGACAATGGGGAGATGGGAAGGATTTTATGTATTACATGACAGAGCTTGGGTCTTTGAATAATATGGAAGGAGAATCTGTCTCTGACTTCTCCAAAAGATTTAATAAAATGTATAACAAAATCCCTACCGAGATAAAGCCTTCAGAAGCCTCAGCTAAGATTTTGTATGCTAGCGCGTTCGGCCCTGATTTCTGCCTTTTGTTGAGAGAAAGAAGAGACACCTCCTTAGTTCAAATGCAAGATGCGGCCATAGAAGTGGAATCCAATATATTAGCAGCTGACAGACTAAGGAACAAGGCCGATGCAAACAGAAGAAAGGTAAGATCTGAAGCCTCAACTTCTGGCTCATCGGTGCCCCACCCTCAAGTGGATGAGCTGACTAAAATGGTGAAGTCTTTGTATGCAGAGATGGAGAGAATGAAGGTCGAGGGGAGGCAGGCATACAAGTGCCATCAGAACGCCGAAAACAAAGGAGGTTTTAGGAGGCCGAACAATTTTAATCCCCCGAATGTGCAAAGAGAGAGGGGAAGAGACAGAGAAGACCGGAAAATTCAGGCCCCTTTCCAAAACAATTTCGTGGCCAAGGGGGAAGAAGGGGAAACATATGAGCTTGATCCTGAAATACATTGCTTAGAAGACACTCCTCCTTTTCCTCATCTCACTCAATCAGCATACGAGGAGTCTCTCATGGACAGTCAGCTAAATGAACTGAGCAAGGGAGACAAGGCTACTGGTGGTCGAGGCAGGTAGAACCTGAGGTCCGACAAGAAGACAACAACACCTGATATTCCTGAGCAGTCCACTAGAGCAAAGAAACCTGCTAACGAAGTAGAAGATGGCCACAGAGGTAAGAAGGCTCAACCTCTCTCTCCCATTGTCCACAATCATGCCCCTGAAATAAGAGAGATTCCAAAGCTTACATCTTCTTTCAATTTTGAGCATGAGATTCAAAAGATCAGAATCCCTGTGCCCCTCACTGAGCTAATTAAACATGGAGAATTTAAAAAACGCTTCTCTGAGCTTTTACAGTTTGAAGCCTCATGCCTTCCCACAGACTCCATAAACCTCCAAGACGAAAAGCCAGCAGTTGTCCTAGGACCCATGGTAGAAGATAGAGATGATTCATCCCCTCCATTCTACACATCCCTGAACATACATGATAAAGTGTTGCACAACTTCTTGATGGATTCAGGGGCTTCTCACAACCTCATGCCCAAAACTGCCATGGAAGAGTTAGGACTAGAAGTCACCCGAGCTTATCATGACCTCTATTCTTTTGACTCCAGGAGAGTTCAGTGTCTTGGAGTTATTAAAGACCTAGTTGTAACCTTGTTTCAACTGCCCATGAAAAGTGTGGTCATGGATATTGTAGTGGCTGATGTCCCCCCCAAGTTTCGTATGCTGTTATCAAGATCTTGGATTAAAAAGACTGGGGGGAACCTTGCAGATGGACCTTACATATGCTACTATCCCAGTGTTTGGAGGAGAGCATAGAAGACTATACAGAGAAGCCCAACTGGCCTATATAATCAGTGATGAAGCCAACCCTACCAATCATCCCATCTTCGCCTTGGACACTGATTTAGGATCCAGTTTACTACATATCACCCATGCCCCCGAGCCTCCTCTCAAACTCAGAAAGAAGCCCACTGTTTCCCCTAAAGTTCCTCCCTCCATCACCCCAATATGGAAATTGTTTTTTGACGGAGCTTGTTCCCGAGAAGGCGTTGGAGCTGGGGTGGTTTTTGTGTCCCCTGCTCAGGAAACCATATCTCTATCATACAAATTAGAATTTGAAGCTACCAACAATGTGGCAGAGTATGAAGCTCTTATCCTGGGATTAAGAGCCACAAGGGAAATGGGAATTCAAGAGATAGCAGTGTTCGGATATGCCGAGTTAGTAGTCTAGCAGATCAAAAGTGCTTATCAGGCCAAGCATCCTTGACTTAGGAGTTATAGGAATGAGGTATGGGATCTAATTCATAGTTTCTTCTCAGCATTTAACATTTCTTTCATCCCGAGAGAAGAAAACACAGTGGTAGATTCCTTGGCTACATTTGCAAGCCTTTTCAAATTACCCTTGCTTCCCAAATTGAGGTATGATGTAGAAGTAAAATACAGGCCCTCCATACCTGACAATGTTAAGCATTGGAAGGTGTTTGAGGACGATCTTGAGATCAAGAAATTCTTGGAGACTATCGAGGATTTTTCAGAGCTGCATATCGATCAAGATTTTGTCTCTAAAGAAAGGTTGGATGGGGGTGAGTTGTTGAGTAAAATAGCAAAACATGACATTATTCAATTTCCTAGCAATCACATTCCGAGAGGACTGGTCCCATTAGAGAGATTGTTTGATGGGAATGATGTGGCAGTAAAGGGGATAATTTCAGGTGATGATGCTGACACAGCTGAGTGCAACATCGAAACACAAGAGGAGCCTAAGTTTGTCAAGATGTCAAGGATTTTGACCAAGGAGCAAAGGGCTAAATACACCGAGTTGCTGAGAGAGTTTGCTGATGTGTTTGCATGGACCTATGAAGACCTCAAGACGTATGACACATCAGTCATTGAGCATAAGATCCCACTAAAAGAAGAGGCTAAGCCATTCAAGCAGAAACTGAGGTAGATAAATCCCATGTTGCTACCTATCATGGAGAAAGAAGTGAAGAAGTTGTTGGATGCCCAAATCATTGTCCCCTTGAGATATTCCGATTGGGTTGACAATTTGGTTCCGGTAATAAAAAAGAGTGGGGAAATTAGACTCTGTGTTGATTTCAGGAACCTGAACAGGAGCTCAAGGAAAGACAATTATCCCCTACCTGACATGGAGCACATATTGCAGAAGGTCACTAGTGCATCTAGAATATCCATGATTGATGGTTTCTCTGGCTACAATCAGATATTGGTCATGCCTGAGGACAGAGAGAAGACAACCTTCACCACTCCTTGGGGCACATTCATGTATGCCAAAATTCCTTTCGGATTGATGAATGCAGGAGCAACATTTCAGTGAGCCATGGACATAGCGTTCATCGGGGAGAAGGATCAGTTTGTGGTAATCTATCTGGATGATATCACAGTCTTCTCCAAGACAGACAAGGAACACCGCTGTCATCTCAAAAAGGTTTTCTTGAAGTGTCGAAGGTCTGGCCTGTCTTTAAACCCCAAGAAATATTTGTTCGCCATGAAGGAAGGGAAGCTATTAGGCCATATAGTGTCAGCAGATGGAGTAAGGATTGACCCTAGTAGGGTAGAAGCACTTCAGACCCTGTCACTTCCCATATCTAAGAAGGAAGTTCAGACCTTTTTGGGGAAGATAAATTTTCTGAGGAGATTTGTCTCTAATTTTGCTGAGTTGGTAAAACACATCATAGCCATGCTCAGGAGGGGAAATGAAGTGAAATGGACTACTGAACCCAGGGAATCATTTTACCAAATAAAGAGAGCATTGATTGAGGCACCTGTGCTAATCAACCCTGATTATTCTAAAGACTTCCTGATTTTTTTGTTTTCTTCTTGTGATACAGTAACAACAGTCTTGTTGCAGAAAAACGAGCAAGTGCAAGAGAAACCTATTGCCTTCTACAGCAGGGCATTGCGAGATGCAGAACTCCGGTACGAGATCATGGAGAAGCAGTCCTATGCCCTAGTGAAAGCTCTCAAAGCTTTCAGAGTTTATGTCTTGCACTCAAAAGTCACTGCATACGTTCCTTCGGCCTTTGTGAAGGACATTCTTATACATCCTGACGTAGACGGAAGAAGGGGTAAGTGGATTGCCAAGATCCTAGAGTTTGATCTGGAAATCAAGCCCACCAAGTTGATAAAGGGTCAGGGTTTGGCTAAGTTGTTGGGTGAATCCAATTACAAAGCCTTAGGGGTTAGTTTCATCAATGAGCAAATTGAGTCATTCAACCAGAATTTCCAGGATGTCTTGTCTCTAGCAACATGCTCCTGGTACAAGGATATCTTGTATTTTCTGCAAGAATTGAGGCCTCCTGATGGAATGGAAAGTAGCAAGGTGAGAGATTTAAAGCTCAAGGCAGTCAGATATTGCCTCATTGACCAAGTCTTGTACTGGAAAGACCCTTCAGGGGTATTTCTAAGGTGCCTGGACCCACAAGAAGCCCAACAGGTTATTTTTTATTTTCACAGTGGCCTTTGTGGGGGTCATTATTTCTGGAAGACCACAACCCATAAGATCCTTCGAGCTGGGTATTACTGACCCACTTTATTCCCTGATGTCTGTAGAGAAATCAGAGCTTGCATCAAATGCCAAAAGTTCTCAGGTAAGCAACAACTCAAATCCCTACTATTAAAGCCTGTAGTGGTTTCAGCACCCTTTCAGCAGTGGGGATTGGACTTCATTGGAGAGATTCATCCTCCCTCAAGTGGTCAACACAGATGGATTATGACTGCAACAGACCATTTCACAAAGTGGATAGAAGCTGTTCCCACCAGAAGCACTTCCCACAAAGTGATTATCAGTTTCCTAGAAGACATCATAGCTCGATTTGGTTGCCCCAGCAGAATTGTCACTGACAACGCCGCCCCCTTCAGGTCTGAGCATATGGTCAAGTTTTATGAGAAATTTGAGATTTCAATGATTCACTCTACCCCCTATTACCCTCAAGGAAACGGACTAGCAGAATATTCCAATAAAAGTCTGATCAAGCTCATTAAGAAATTATTGGAAGACAATAAAAGAGCCTGGGATTCAAAGTTGAAATTTTCTATTTGGGTCGATCGTGTCACAACGAAGAAGTCTCTGGGCACTTCACCGTTTCAACTAGTCTACGGAGCAGAGATGGTTTTCCCTACTCAGCTCGCTTTACCTGTGGCGAAGTTCTTTTAGGACTACGAGGGAGAACCAGATCATATGATCAGAAGAATCCATCAGATAGTGGAAGCACAACAGATCAGAGAACAAGTGAGGGACGCAGCTTACAGTCATCAGCAGACGATCAAACAAGCTTTTGACAGAAAGGTCAGGAAGAAGGAGTTTGAGATCGGGGACTTCGTATTTAAGTGGGATGCACCTAGACAGGATAAAGGCAAGCACAACAAGTTCGACGCCCTCTGGATCGACCCCTTTAAAATCTCTGAGATTTTCTCTAACAACACCTATGGATTGCAGGATCTAGAGGGTGAAGAGGTTTTCAACAACCCAATGAATGGGCATTTTCTGAAAAAATGTTTTATTTGAGCCTTAGACGACTCCTCTATTTGTAAATATTGTCTTTTAGTTCTTTGTTTAGTTTCTTTTTGCATGTTTTTGGCCTAATAAGTGACTCTATAGCCCAACAGAAAGGCGACTGGATCTGCAGAAGGAGTTCTTAGAGCATCACATGGACGACTCTATCCCCCATGGAGCCTAATGTTAGCAATAAATGTTGTCATGGGATCGAGAGCATTCGGGTCTGCAAGTTGTACGAAATGATCAAGCGCAGCACAGGAGAATCCCTGTTTTTCCATGTAGCAGGTCAAGCGAGCAGGAAAAATGTCGTCGACAGTGTCCAGGGTCTATTTTTGCGAAGCAGATCAATGGATGGTGGGTAATTGTAGTCAGCCGAGTCATGCCAAGTATAGCGCAAATGTTGTTAAAGAGGTGAACAGTGTCAGTCGTCGGATCAACAGAAGAACATATCTGGACTGTTGGTTCGGGAGCGGACGCTTGTCACGAGATTACCCACATCGAGGACTCGGGCATAGGAGGTTGGAAGAATAAGTCATTTGAATTCATGAGCGATGAAGTGGAAAGAAGATCAGAACCGTCCATTAAAGAGGACGCATGTCAGAGATCGATGGATCTCGCGAAATCGGAAGTTCGCAGTGTAAAGGCCCAAACATTTGATACTCCAAGTCGTGACGGCGCGAGGAGCGAGAAGAGCAAAGCGACGAAGTGGAATACAGGTGGCAGAAGCCCTTGAGATCTCGCTGAGAGAAGTCCCGAGGTATTGGCATTAGGATTCGTGAGTTGCGAAGTGCCGAGGTTCGTGTGAACGTGTGGCAGAGCATAAGGTGGGACCGCGTGGTCGATGGGTGGACACACATTAGCTGGAGATAAATTCAGCATTCCGTTGACTTCTCGCATCTCGGGGACTCACGAAATAGGAGGGTGAAAACTCGATGGTTCAACCGGCGAGGTCGCGAGGTCGCGAGGACCCGTGCCCACAATATTGCCGAGATGATCAAGGCCGTCCATCTGAAGCGGACACCTGGCACGAGTAGAGCCATCTCGGTGCTTTTCCCATCGTGACTCCAACTCGCAAAAAGTAGCTCCGTTATTTTCTAAGGTGCGAGGTGCCGAGAGAATCTCGGGCCCAAGCCCACGACATCGCTAGGAGAAGTAAGAACCGTCAGATCAAGAAGGCCGAAGCGCTGAGTTCAGTTACAGAGAGGATCGTCACAGTCTCCAAGCGCCACCGGATCTAATCTCCATATTGTTTCTTGCCTGAAGGAAATGATGACAAGAGCGGGTGGTTGAGACTTCCTCTCATTCATTAAGTAAGGGAATGGAGGTTCTGGCAAGCCATCTACCCGAGAAGGTCCTGTGTGTCGATTTTCTCAAAGGAACCATGCTAAAGTTTTCAAATCAACTGAGAAGTCTGTGCACGCTAGCTCAGCACTTAATGGCTCAGCTACTCTCCTTACAAGAGCTATGCTTAGTTAAGATGGCCCTTAAAAGAAGACATCAGTATGAGTTTGACTGAAGAGACACCCGGCTTTGAGTAGCTGTACACGCCTCTATGAGGTGAAGTTTCCTGAGTATATAGACTTAGTTTTTGTATTTTGTAAGTATCGATGGTTGAGCAGAGCTCTTGGTTAAAAAAATTTAATGAAGCACTGATACTCTGGTTATGTATGGACTTTTGAGACTCTTGCCTTATGAATGCCAGTTTCTTTTACATCTTTGTTATACTGTGTTAGAACAACTCGGAATTGGGGGATCCATTCGAGTTGTAGTTGTTATAGGATGATGTATGTTGGATCAATGTAATAGTTACGTCGTCTTTGATCAGTTCTTGTGATTTTCCCAGCGCTGAGTGACTTGGAATTGGAGGATCCAGTCAAGTCCCCTTTCAGTTTCTTGAGACCCTTAACCAAGAAGATCTTGCATTTAGAGTCTTTCTTCTGCAAACTGCCCAAAGCCTGTTGCCCAAAGTTGTTTTCTCACCTTCCTTACCAAGTCTTCCACCTGCTCATCTTTTAATCAACCCACTGGCTAAAGTTAGATCAAGACCTCCTTTGTCCCATACATGCTAGACTCAGTCCCTGAGTTAGAGTGATATCTCCTCGAGTCTTTATCTCCATTCGATCACCCCTTTATAAACAAATTGTGACATTAAACTGATGGGTGTCGGGCTCTGCTCCTGCAAGCAATCTAGGAGTGACTTCCGACGCTAACAGAAGTCACAAAGTCTTACCATGACCTCTATTCCTTTGACTCTAGAAAGGTCCAATGTCTAGGAGTCATTAAGGATCTAGTAGTGACTTTGTTTCAGTTTCCCATGAAGAGTGTGGTCATGGACATTGTGGTAGATGATGTTCCCCCCAATTTTGGCATGCTATTGTCAAGATCTTGGATAAAAAGACTTGGGGGAACTCTGCAAATGGACTTAACCTATGCTACTATTCTAGTGTTTGGGGGGGAGCATAGAATACTATATAGAGAAGCCCAATTGGCCTATATAATTAGTGATGAAACTAACCCCACCAACCATCCTATCTTTGCACTTGACACTGATTTAGGGTCTAGTTTACTATGGCTCACTAATGCTCCCAAGCCTCCTCTAAAACTCAGAAAGCAGTCCACTGTTTTTCATGAAGACTCTTCCTCCATTACCTCTATTTGGAAAATGTTCTTTGATGGAGCCTCTTCCAGGGAGGGTGTTGGTGCTAGAATGGTGTTTATCTCACCAACTCTAGAGACCATACCTCTGTCCTACAAATTAGAATTTGAAACCACCAATAATGTGGCAAAGTATGAAGCTCTTGTGTTGGGTTTGAGGGCTGCAAGAGACATGGGAATAAAATAAATATCTTTGTTTGGAGATGCCGAGTTGGTTGTAAAACAAGTCAAAAATCTTTACCAAGCCAAGCATCCCAGGCTCAGAACTTATAGGAATGAAGTGTGGGATCTACTAGACAGCTTCTTCTTGGCTTTTAATATTTTATTCATTCCTAGAGAGGAGAATACAGTAGTTGATTCTTTGGCTGTCTCAGTAGGCAATTTCAAAGTTCCCCTACAACCCAAGCTCAGGTATGATATAGAAGTAAAACACAGACCCTCTATACCAGAAAATGTCAAGCATTGGAAAGTATTTGAGGGTGATCTTGAGATCAAGAGATTCCTAGAAATTGTTGATTAATTTTCTGCATTGCACATAGACCAGGATCATGAACCTGAAAGTAATCCACATGTTGATGTATTTTTAAAAAAAAATTATAATCATCACATTATGCAGTTGCCTAGCAATCACATTCTGAAGGGACTGGTCCCTTTGGAAATGATATTTGACAATAATGATGTGGCAGTGATGGCTAAGAGGCCAATTAATGATGCTGACATATCTAAATACAATATTGGCACAGAGAAAGATCCTAGGTTTTTCAAGCTATCAAGTAGCCTGTCAAGGGAGAAGAGGGCCGAGTATGTTGAGCTTTTGAAGTAGTTTGCTGATGTGTTCGCTTGGACAAATGAATACCTCAAGACAAATGACACAAGTGTCATCGAACACAATATCCCACTGAAAGAGGAGGCCAAACCATTTAGGCAGAAATTTAGAAAGATCAATCCTATGTTGTTGCCTATCATGGAGAAAGAATTAAAGAAGTTGCTAGATGCTCAGATCATCGTGCGTTTGAGGTATTCAGAGTGGGTGGCTAATTTGATCTTAGTGAGTAAAAAGAGTGGGGAAATCAGACTTTGTGTTGATTTCCGGAACCTAAACAAAATCTCAAAGAAGGATAATTATCCTCTACCAAAGATGGAACACATATTGCAGAGGGTAATAGGAGCATCCAGGATTTTCATGATTGATGGCTTCTCTGGATACAATCAGATTTATTTCCTACCTAAAGACACGGAAAATACAACCTTCACCATTCCTTGGGGTACGTTCATGTATGCAAAAATTCCTTTTGGATTGATGAACGTAGGAGAAACCTTTCAGCGAGACATGGGCATTGCCTTCATTGGGGAAAGGGACAAATTTGCATTCATATACCTGGATGACATCACAGTATTCTACAGATCTGATGAAGAACACTGTTGTCATGTAATAAAGGTCTTCCTGAAATGCAGGAAGTTTGGTGTCTCATTGAATCCTAGGAAGTCTTTGTTTTCCATGAAGGAGGGAAAGTTGTTGGGCCATATAGTATATGTTGAAGGATTCAAGATCGATCCCAGTAGAGTTGAATTGATCCAAAACTTGACACTCCCAAGATCCAGGAAAGAAGTCCAGTATCTCCTATGAAAAAATAATTTATGAGGAGGTTTGTTTCCAACTTTGCTGAGATGCTAAAGCATATCACAGCCATGCTTAGGAAAGGGAATGAAGTAAAATGGATTGTTGAGCCCAGAGAATCCTTCAACCAAATTAAAAGGGCATTGACTGAGGTACTTGTGCTAATCAGTCCTTATTATTCAAAGGATTTTCTTATTTTCTCATTTTCTTCATTTGACACTGTGGCAGCTGTTTTATTGCAGAAAAATATTGAAGGGTTGGAGCATCCCATTTCATTTTTCAGCCGCGCATTGAGAGATGCATAAATCAATTATGACATCATGTAGAAGAAATCATATGCCTTAGTGAAAGATCTCAAAGCTTTCAGAGTCTATGTCTTACAGTAAAAAATCACTGCATATGTATCTTCAACTGTTGTGAAGGAGATTCTTATTCAGCCAGACATAGATGGAAGGAGGAGCCGGTGGATTGCCAAGATTCTTGAGTTTGACCTGGAAATAAAGCCCACCAAGCTGGTTAAATGGAAAGGTTTAGCCAAGTTTTTGGATAAATCTAATTGTAAAGTGTTGGGGGTTAACTTCATCAACATTTTCTCATAAATTCAATAGGTTGAGTTGTTTGAAGGCAACCCTCCATTGACTGAATGCACCTGGTATAAATATGTTATATATTTCCTGCTAGAGTTAATACCCCATGATGGAATGGGGAAAAGAAAGGTAAGATATTTAAAGCTCAAGGCAGTAAGGTATTGCCTAATTGACAGGTTTTATATTGGAAAGACCCTATGGGAGTGCTTCTGAGATGTACGAACCCACAGGAGGCCCAAAGAGTTATGTTTGATTTCCATAGTAGCCTCTATGGGGGACACCATTTTTGGAAGACCACAACCTAAAAAATTCTCAGGGCTAGGTACTACTGACCCACCTTATTCACTGATGTATGCAAAGAAGTCAGAGCCTGCATCAAATGTAAAAACTTCTCAGGAAAGCAGCAACTCAAATCTCTGCCATTAAATCCTGTAGTAGCTTCAGGACCCATTCAACAATGGGGATTGGACTTCATTGGAGAGATTCATCCTACTTAAAGTGGTCAACACAGGTGGATATTAACTACAACATATTATTTCACCAACTGGATAGAGGCTATCCCCACTAGGAGTGCTTCTCATAAAGTAATCATTGGATTCCTTTAAGAGAGATCATAGCAAGGTTTGACTGCCCAAACAGAATCATCATTGACAATGTTGCATCCTTCAAGTCCAAGCCATTGATCAAGTTCTGTGAGAAGTTTGGGATTTCATTGATTCACTCCACTCCCTATTATCCCCAAGGAAATGGATTGGCAGAGTTCTCTAAAAAAAATTTGATCAAGCTTCTTAAAATATTGTTGGAAGACAATAAGAAGGCCTAGGACTCAAAACTCAAATTATCTCTGCGGGTTGATTGAGTGACAACAAAGAAGTCCCTAGGCACCTCCCATTTTCAACTTGTTTATGGGACATAAGTTGTATTTTAGACTCAACTGGATCTACCTGTAGCGAAATTCTTTCAATATTATGAAGGAGAGCCAGACCATATGGTCAAAAGAATTCATCAACTGGTGGAAGTGCAGAAGACCAGAGAGCAGGTAATGGATAGAGCTCAAAGTCATCAGTAGAAGATCAAGCAGGCCTTTGACAGGAAGGTCAGAAAGGAGGATTTCGAGTTGGGAGATTTGGTTCTTAAGTGGGATTTACCTAGGTAGGATAGAGGTAAACACAACAAGTTTGAATCCCTCTGGATTGGGCCCTTCAAAATCGTTGAAGTGTTTTTAAACAACACCTATAGATTGCAGGATTTGGAGGGTGAAGAGGTTTTTAATGGCCCAATAAATGGGTATTTCCTAAAGAGATGTTTTGTTTGAGCCTCAAGTGGCTCTGCTATTTTTGTAAATATTGTTTTTCTGTTTATTTTCGGTTTCAATAAGGGACTCCATAGCCCAACAGCAAGGCACTGAAGATGCAAAGAGTTCTTAGAGCCTCACAGGGAGGAATCTATCTCCCATGGAGCCTAATGTTAGCACATATTCTTGTAAAGGGGGGATTTTTCTCTAAATTCGGGCCCTTGGTGTAAAATGCAAGAAAATGGGGCTTAAAATCATATCAAATGCATTTTATTCAAAGGCCACAACCCAAAGCACCTAAGCGCAAATCCCAAAAACGTCTCCTTTCAAGCTTCAAATCAAGCGAGTAGGCTAGGCACATTTTTCAACGACGGGGATCTAGCACCGAGGCAGGATTGATGGTCATCAAGTGTTTGGGGGCATGAAGTTTCCCAGGGTTTAACATAGAGCAGAGGTCAGAGACCAAGTGCCCATATTCCATGATTTAATCTGGGCCATCAGATCCAGCCGGGACAGGTGGAAACCAATTGACATTTTAGGGATTGCAAGTTGGGAGGACAAGGTTCTCCTTTGTATTTAAAAACCCCGAAATGAAAAAGGTTAAGGTCCAGAGGGGTTGGGTCCATGGTCCTAGCACTAGGTCACATCAAGCGAGCTAGAGCTGGAGGTAGCGCCTGTTGGGACTCAGAAATGTCGTATTTTCATCCACCTTTCCCTTCACTATTCCTTACATTTCATCGCCCAATTAAACCTTCGTCATATCATTTTCATAAATACATTTGGGTTTCACATTATTATTTTCC
>SNQJ01S0079407.1:75661-88684 GCA_010110895.2 Picea sitchensis | reverse complement strand
CCATATTGGGTATGTGCCCAACAAAACCCATATTTCCAAGGCCGCAACATCAAATTTGGGCATCGATTATGAATCTGGGAAAATTAATGCATTTTGGGTATATTGGTGTTGAAGAACTAAGCATAACTCTCAAATTGTAGCTTATTTATGAAAACGAACCTTACGACACTCAATTTTCCATATTGGGAACAAAACCCATGTTTTACATTTTAGAGATTTGTCTTCATCTATCCAAAAATCGCGTTGCAAATATGTTGTTTAAAAACTACTGCCAAATTGGGTTGAAGTATTGTTTATGAGTTGGAGGACCACACGTGCGACCTGGGTGCATTTTGAGTCATGTGAGAGCATGTCGACACCTTTGCAGAGAAAAAACATGTCTTGGTTTTCCTTCTAGAAGTGCGCAAATATGTCGAACAATAATGTTGAGTACAAGAACTGAACACACTACATATACCATCATTAGTAAAACTAAGATATAATCATCTTTAGTCACTTAAAATATAGAAAAGTGATGTATTAACCACATTGGATATATAATGGTGAATAATGGAGTTTAATGAAGGTTGATGGCGTAGATGGACACAAATTATTAGCGACATAGTTTAAGAATAATGACTTTATTAGGAAGAGAAATATGACAAAAGCAGAGCCCAACACTCCCCCAAACCCAAGGGTTTGCATGTCCTCATGAAAACAAAAACTTGTAAATCTTTGTTCGATGTTCATTGTATACTTTGTTTAATTATCTCACATGAGTAGATATTTGTGATATTGTCTCTTTATGCAACTGTTGGTTCTTGTGGCGCAACACTCTGGAAATTGATTATACTGTCACAAATTGATTTATTTTAGAGAAACAAATAATTGACTACAAGCAAGAAATGTATCATCAAGATGGTGGATGATATGAAAGAGTGGTTTGCAAAATGAAAGAGATGGTGGCAGATGAATATGAACTTGGACACTTTTATACTATGTATCTTTCTTTCATTTTAAGACCAATATTTACTTGTGGTTCTTTTCTTGGATAGGCAACAATGACTTCATCCTCTTATTTAGAAAATTCAAATGATGACCTTAGGATTATGATGTACAAGGAGAATAAATTATAGATGTTGCTTTGTATTTGTATTTGTATACCATAGATTAACTTTTCATTGCTTGGTCGTATGATCAAAGTATATATTTTATTATGAATGGTGAAGTGAAAATGGAAGGTTTGTTGGGTAGTTGTGATGGTACTTTGTAAGTGGTGATAATGTGTAGTGGAGTGTGGAGTGGGTAATAGTGGTTATGCATCATGTTTTCCAAATTCTTAGTAAATTAAAGATATTTATAGATGTTTTACCTCAAGTTACCTTTGCTTTTAATTCTGATGTACATTGTAGAATGAAGTGGAAATTATGCGGAATATGATGAAATATCTATGTAACCATGATGTGGATCAGATGAAAGATAAATATAAGGTGGAGCAAGGCTAACAACTGCTAAAAATATGAAAGAAAATGGAAGCTGACGAGAGCTGAATCTGTGGAAAGAAGTTGAACTGGATCTTGTTGAAGGAAGGAAAAACTGGTTGAGATGAACTGAAGATGATGGAGATGTCAAAAATAATATGAAGATATGGAAGGGATTTGAAGATCTCCCCCAAACCCAAGGGTTTGCATGTTCTCATGCAAATTGTTTAAGAATGAGTGGCGGTCTTTATTGGAACAAGCTGCTACAAGAAAACAAATTGTTGTAAGCTTTTGTTGATATATTACCATGAAAGCATATAGTCTTTGTCCTTTATCTACACATATGTACAAGATAGTCCATGTGAAAGATTGTCCTTGAATTTGAACATGGAAAAACATCGTTGGATTACCAATCAATAATGGAAACTGTTAACCAATGTGAGACCACTCACCAATAATGACAATGAGTGTCAAGGTACTAGAGTACAACCAAGTAGGTACAAATAGATGTGTTGATGTTGAGTCCCCTGCAGGTTCTCAGGATCAAGAGACATTGATGTATCCCCTTGTCTTTAGCAAGGCAGTCTACCATTGAGACATGTAAACTCCAAGGTACTACAAATGAATCTAACCTTGCTCCTAGATAATGTGCTCATGTCGATGGGACAATATTCATTGGAAGATGGACCTTAAGGAATTCCACATCATCCAATACGAGTACAATATAGAATATTTGTGAAGTACAATAGTAAAATATGGAACCAACAAGTAACTTGCAAGACTTATTGTGAAATTCGCTCATTAGTTGCCTAGTTTTCAAGCAAGGCTCGTGTCCAATTGCACCAGTAAATTGGTTTTCGCAACATGACTTATTTTCCTCTTTACTATTTTAATTATTTATTTATTACAACTATCCTACTCTACTTGAAAAACGAAGTTCCTTTTCTGAAGTGTAGGAGCACTTCTAGTGAAGCCATGTGTGTAAAAGGTTTACAAACACACTAATACTTAGGTTTGAAAAATGTATTTTAATGTTTACTGGAGCACGAGAGACTAACTGCTTCAAATGATATGATGTGAAGAGTTGTCGAAGAACAGAGTGGTGGTTCAATCTGATGGTCGTTTGGAACCAACGTTCAATAAAGTCATGATGTTCTTGGTTCGCTTGTTCATTTGGACCATTCTGTATATCCTCCTCTACCATTCCATGCAGATCTTCTACTATCGGATGGTTGGTCTCTTGGATGCATACAATATCTAATGATAGGTATGTCAAGAACTCCTTGATATCAGGTTCTAATGGTTTCTTTTCATTGGATGTGGTCCATGATTGTTTGGTTTCCTTGGAAAATTGGCAAGGGTGATCAAAGGAGGCTTATAGATATTCTTGTAAATTTGGTTCATGGAGTTTTTGTTCTTCTATCACTTTTGGGGAGGCAGATAGGTTCTACAATACCGTCAAGATTTTCTCCTCCTGAGAGGCAGAGATCCTGACCACTACTAGGATTTGATAGAGTTCTTTCAAAATATTGATCATTCTTAAATATTTATTTGTTGGTTTCTAATCCTTTTCTTGCACACGGATTAATGTACGAGGAGGGTTCTTACATCACCAACATAAAAACTTTTATACTTTAAAGAAGTAAATGAAAAATGCTAGAATAAATAAATTTCAAAGTAAAACTCATCATGTACTCAGAATCCCTCACGCTACTATGACCCTGTTGTCACCAAGTTATCTGTTGACATGAATTCGCTTCTTCCTTTCCATGAATCAAAAGAAAACACACTTGCATACAATGAAACAACGAGGCTTCGAAGAAACTCACTAGAGTGAATGCGTCGGGATACAAACCCTTCATAAATTATGAAGTAAGGGCGCATTTGCGTCTTACCACTTCTACTCTGCCAAGTTGCAATTGTAGATAAATTACACACAAAACATGAAACTTGTGAAAACAACCTACCTATGCTCTAATCCCTTTTAGCACCTACCCGACAATGGCGCCAAAAATGTTGGGAAAAATTATGTGTTAATTTATTGACATTAAATTATTGATTGGGAGCTCGTAAACTTAGAGGTGCAAGCATAGGAAATGTAGGATCAAAGCTTATCCTAACAAATAAATGTCAACAACTACACAAACCAAGAAAAAAAAATAAAGCAATAAACTGCTAGAAATTAATACCAATGATTAATCACTGGGATATAAGAATAACTAAGTTCTATAAAGGCTCATATCACAATATTTCATAGAGGCATTTCCATGTGATTAATTTTGAGTAGCTAACTTAAGTTTCATGTCCTTCAATGGATTCTAGTAGTGTTACAAACTACAAGAATTTAAATAAAAGTGAATACAATGGCAAACCAAAAGCAATTAAAACAAGGCTACAAATAAATGCAAATAAATGTAACTAAAACTCGAGGATCATTCTCCAAATGGATACAATAGTGAGAACATAAATGAAAACAAATACCAAGAATAAAAGTTACAACAAGCACATAAAAGAATGACGAATTTCTGAATTGTGAATGAATGACAATACTTAGACAATGATATATATAAAGAAGAATAAATGGGAAGAGATGCACCCTATATTCTTTGTGTTTAATGGATTGCAGATATGACAATGTATAATAAACTCAATCAATCTTAAAATAGAAAAATAACATAGTGAAAGTTGAAAAATGAGATGGGGATGGATCGAGTTCTATGTGCATGGATTTGTTAGTACAATTAGACAAAGAATTGTCAAAGGCTTGAATAGAGACAAATTACCTCTGTAATTTAATCTCTCAACATATCAAATTTTGGGCGCAGTAATTGAAGAGAATTTGTATTTTATTTATGGAGTGTTGGAAGTGATGATGGAATCAATTTCCTTGAATGTGCAATGGAGTTATAGTTTAATCAATTCACATAAAGAATTGAGGCACAATTATGAAAGGCAGTGGGTGCTTGTATTTTTTAATTTTTTATTGTTTTACTAACACACACAAGATATACAGAACATAGATAGAACAACGATTATGACTTGCGAAAGAAATAAAAATAGAGTTGTAGAAGTGGAAATGGATTTACACACAATTGAAGAATATATCCCAGGCATTAATCTAATTGAAATCAAAATTGCAATTGAACATAAAATAAATACAAATTACACCACACAATAAAATGGAAATGTAAAGAACTAAAGCTAATCTACTGAACCAAAGGAAATATAGCAACACTTACCCACACTGAGGGGCCCTTCCCAGGTATCTAGCGTTGTTGGGAAAGATCAAATCAAGCCAAGGAGATGCACCATAATTCAACAACCATCAAGTCTTCATTCACATCGAAACTCTGAGTAAAGAAGACAACGACCGGCTCTCTGATACAAATTCAATAACTAATAATAAAAAACTGATGATGGGTATGACTATTCTTACCCCCTGTTACACTACTATCCACCATTATTTATAAAGTTTGGTGGGAGAAACAAATCGAACCATCTTTAGAAGCGGTTATTTTTTAGGAGAAACCTTATGAAGCAAACATTTGATTTATTTAGGAGGTATTGACTCATAGAAAAATTTGATTAACCTCATACATATCTTTTACTAAACAATAGATAACTGAAAATCAAACCGAATCTTTTTTTTTCGTGATGTGGTAGTCCATGTGGCACAATTTGTCCAAATATTTTACCAAAGGCTAGTAGTTGAGAGGAACGACCTGGGTAGGATTCTTGAACAAAATACCATATTGGGGATGTTCCCAACAAAACCCATATTTCCAAGGCCGCAACATCAAATTTGGGTGTTGTATTTGTTTATTTTTATTTTAAATATGGGCATTGATTATGAATCTGCGTGAATTTATGCATTTTGGGTAGATTATCATTGAAGAACCATGAATAACTCTCAGTTCGTAGATTATTTATGAAAATGTCCAACACAATACTCAATTTTCCATAATGGGAACAAAACCCGTGTTTTATATTTTAGAGATATGTCTTCATCTATCCAAAAATCACGTTACAAATCTGTTGTTTAAAAACGGTTGCCAAATTGGGCTGAAGTATTTTTTATGAGCTGTAGGTCCACACGTGCGACCTGGGCATGTTCTAAGATTGTGAGAGCATGTCGACGTCGTTGTGGAGAAAACCCATGTCTTGGTTTTCCTTCTAGAAGCGTGCATATATGCCAAACAACAATGTCGAGTACAAGAATTGCACTAATGATACAGGAATTGAACACACTTCATAAACCATCATTAGTAAAAGAATGATATAATTGTCTTTAATCACTAAAAATATAGAAAATCGATGTATTAACCACACTGGATATATAATGGTGAAAAATGATGTTTAATGAAGGTTGATGGCCTAGATGGACACAAATTATTAGCGACATAGTTTAATAATAATGAATTTATTGGGCGGAGAAATATGAAAAAAGTGGAGCCCAACATTAGGTTGGATGGAGCTTCCATTTTTTTTCCTTGGAAGATTAAACTTTAGTTACTTATGGAGGAATTAGATCTTTGGGAGCATGTTGTGAAAGAGATTCTAGAACCTATAGATATAATAGTTGATTGCTCATTTAAAGAAGTTATCCAAGGTGAAGAGAATCATTCTTGATGCCATGAAGGATCATTTCATCTCTCACATTGTAGAGAAGAAGACATGTAAGAGAATGCTTGGATTTTTGGTTGAGTTGTTTCAAAACTCTCGTGCTTCTTGATATATGCTCTTGTGAAACAAGATTTCAACTATTTGTATGAGCAAGACATATATTGTCGTGACCTACTTGATTGGGATCACTAAGTTGAGAGACCGGTTGGTCGTTATTGCAACAATGGTGAAGGATTAAGGGTTGGTATCCATTGCCTTAAATGGACTTGTTCCTTCATAGATGCCTTTAGTTCAAGGTGTTTGTGCTCAAGGGACCTTGCCAAAATTTCTAACCTTTTGGTTGATCTTGTGCATGAAAAAATCAAATTGTAATATTGTTTAGAGTAATAAGGGGAAGTAGATCATATTGGTCTTGTTGGGAAGACAAATAAGTATGGTAAGAAAGGCTACAAGAAGAAGGAATGTATAGATATAATAAATAAGGACTTGAGTAAGGTGATGTGTTTCAAATGTCACAAAATGGGACATTATAATAGCCAATGTCCATTGAAGAAGAAGGGGAAGTGTATGAAATAGATTGTAGCTAGGATTGTAGTAGGTGTAGAGGAGGATCCCTCTTAGTTTGATACTACCTTTACCATGACCTCTTGTTTTTCCTCTAAAACTATTTATAGTGTTGGATGGTGTGTGGATAGTGGATCTTTGAGACATATGACATATGATAGGTCATTATTCAATAGAATTCAAGAGAAAGTGGAAGGCATGAGTGTGGATTTGGTTGATTATGCTACTTATCCTATGAGAGTAGTTGGCTCAGTTTCCTTTTAGATGACTTTAGGTGTTCATATTAAGTTGAGTAATGTTCTATTTGTTCCTAATTTTGAAAAGATTATTCTTTTAGTTTCTTATATGACAGATGTATAGTGGAGAGTTTTTTTTTAGGGAGCTCAGT
The DNA here is from genome assembly GCA_010110895.2 of Picea sitchensis. Taxonomy (NCBI): domain Eukaryota; kingdom Viridiplantae; phylum Streptophyta; class Pinopsida; order Pinales; family Pinaceae; genus Picea; species Picea sitchensis. The sequence continues at coordinate 81,649 of SNQJ01S0079407.1, read as the reverse complement.
GCACCATCAACGATTGTAGTCTAGCTAGTTTGAGGACTTTGGCTAGAGGGGTGAGAGAGGGTGCCCTTTATAGGTTACTTGTTGATCCAATGGAACTTGTACATTCCAGCGAGATGCTATATGAACTTGATATTTTTTATAAGGATTGAGAGCAAGTAGGATTTCCTAGATCTTCAGTGAGGGAAATTATACCTCCTAGGAGATGGGCTAGTCATATTGCATTGGTTTCTTCCATTCATGAGCCTTTCATTTTTCTTTAGGAGGAGAGGTGTGATACCTTGATGGATTATGAAGTTGAGGTTGATTCCATGATTTCGTATTATGGGAGTATTGTGGAGTATAAGGACAAGGTTGTTGGAATCTCTCACATAGAGGGAGTTGATTGTGATGTTACTGTTGCTTTAGTATTGTTTTGGGATGATGTGGTTTTTATAGTTAGGGTTGTTTCAGTTGTTGAAGGTTTCAAGGTACACAAGAGGGATTCTCATGTTCATAGGTTATTAGTATCCCTACATGGGTTGTTACATATAGAACGTGCTTGGTATTTTAGGATTGATGAGTTGACTTGTCCAAACTTATATATTTATGACTTTGATATATGTGATCTACTTGTCTTGGTATTGTATGGATATATGATTATCTTTGCATGGCATATTGAATAGTTGATAATGCGGTGTATATATATTTTGATCCATGATGCATACTTAATGGATGTTGGACTTTGGCAGGTTGCTTATGACCTAGAGTTATGTTCATTTAGACTCACATTTGGTCAATGTTCTTTGGAGGTATGCAATGTTATGATAGAATGGGTGAAAGATCCTTTTTATGAGATAGTGATTGATTTCAAGATTATACAAAGTATATATTTGTAGGTGGAAGGTTTGGTGGAGTTGTAGAGGGAGTCGACAAGTGTTGTTGAAAAGACTTTCTTTGTAAATAGGACTTTTTATCTTTCGGGGTTACTTTGAAAGTGTTTACACCATGTTTGGGGTTGCGCCATGAGATTTGGGGTACATGGTTTACGATCAGCCCTTGGATGGTTCATTATTATTTTCACATTGGAGGTGGCTTCCTCAGTGGTTTCTTGACCTTAGTAGGGTGCTTACGTGACAATATTCCTTAGGGTGTTGGAGATCTTCAGATAACTTGGTGACATTCTATATGTTGGCCACATGGAGTGTTTAAATATTGTAACTTCGAAGAATATTCTAATTATATTTGAGTTATTATATTATAGATCGAATCCCCTTTTGTGGATTGATCATGTCGGGAATTTTATAAGATCAAATCCACTTTTATGGATTGGTCAAACCATATTTATATAGTGGCATTTGTAAAGTCATCTCCCAGGGTTTATAAAGTGGTTTTAACTACTCTTGGAAGAAGTCAACCCTACTAAGTGAAGTGACATAACCCTAGCGCTTCCTCAACAAGTATTTATAAGTGAGGATGGTGCCTCACTTGTTCATTCACTCACTCACTCATCTAGTGTGTATATTTTGAAGGCAGTTGCAGTTGTAGGAGGAAGGAGAAGAGAGGTGCATGCTCAGTCATAGTTTATTCTTGGAGTTTTGGTCTTAGTCTTGGAGTTGTATTGTCAATCTATTATTGAGGAAGTTTTTGTTGTGTTTTCTCCCCCATGAGGGTTTCCCAAGATAAAATGTTGTGTACCTTGTGATTGTGTTTCTTTCAGTGATCCTCTTTATTCTTTTGTTTTGGAAATACAATGAGAAAAATTGAAAATAACATAATAACAACATTAATCTTAACATGGTATCATAGCTTAACAGAATAGAGCACCTTTCAATGGGTATCTAAAAACGTCATTGTTGTCATACAAGGAGATTAGGGATTTTACTGAAGAGGAATTTCTGACCAAAATCTATCTAGGGAAGTGCACCCTACCCTAGCACATCTTTTGACAGCTTGAGTGCACCTTTTCAGTGGCCATATTCTCTGGAAAGTCAAACCCTAGTTTGACTAGTACCAGAAAACCAGGAAACCAGAACCAGTACCAGAAGTACTAGTCCAAAAGTGTGCAGGTCAAGTTTCAAGGGGTAAAACTTGGAATTTTCTGAAACAATCAACTCCAAACAACTCTTCTCATCCCAGCACATCTCCTGGTAAGTTCAGATTCGTTTCCTGAGCACTTTCATTTTCTGGTCATTTTCCTAGCTCTAGGTCAAGATGTCTGCAAGCACCAATCTTGTTGACAAGTTAGAAGGTGTGGAAAATTTTTGTGCCTGGAAGTACAGAATTGGACTCATTCTTGAAGAGAATGACCTTGCAAAATTCATAAAAGAAAATGTACCGGAACCTGAAGAAGAAGCATCCAAAGAGAAGTACAAAATGGATATGATTAGGGCCAAAAGAATAATTGCATATTCCATTAAATACCACTTGATCCCTCAAGTGTATTCTAAGAATAATCCAAAATATATGTTTGATGCCCTAACTAGAATGTATGAAGGAAATAACATCAACTAGAAGATGAATCTGAGAACCCAACTCAAGAATAGAAAGATGCAGAAAGGAGAAACAGTTCAAGACTATTTCTCTAAGGTTTATCAATTCAAGGAACAATTAGAAGAAATTGGAGATAACTTATATGAATATGAACTCATAATGAAAAATCTTAATGGTCTCACAAGACCTTGGGATGCCTTCATCCAAACTATCTATGCAAGAAAAGAGAAAGTCCAATTTGACAGTTTCTGGAAAGAATGTGTTAAAGAAGAAGCAAGAGTGACCAACCGAGAATTCGTACTATTAAGGGATGAAGATCAAGCCCTAGCTTCTCATGCTAAAGGAGGAAATAAAAGGTCTTATTTCCAAAAGGAGACCAATTTTCATAAAGAATCTCACCCTCCAAAGAGATTCCAGAAATATCATAAGGGTCAAAGAAAGGGAAAAGACTTATCCTCTTATAAATTTTATCATTGTGATAAAATGTGACACATTTCTAAGAACTGTCCTGCTAGAAAGGAAGAATACAAGAAGAGAAATAACAAAAGACATCATTCCCATGCAACTGAATATGATGATCCACCCAAGAATTTGACTAAAGAAGAAATTGAATATTATGTTTTGTTTTCCACCCTCTCAGGATCTATGACACCTGGAGAGGATACTTGGTGCATAGATAGTGGTGCCTCTAATCACATGACATGACATAAACATGTTCTCTCTAGCCTTACAAAAAAGGAATTCCCCTAGAAAGTTTCACTTGGAAATGATTACCAGTACCCTATCAAAGGAATGGGAGAATCCACCTACAAATTGGATTCAGGAACTCCGATGATAATGAAGGATGTATTCTATGTACCAGGTTTGAAAAAGAACTTACTTTCTATCTCATCCCTAGATAAGAAAGATTTCAAGGTTGCATTCATATATGGTGAAGTTATTATGTGGCCTAAAGGAAAAACTATAGAAGATGCAATTGTTATTGGAACAGAAGAAGGAGGTTTGTACAAGTTAAAAGGTCACTCAGATGTAGCATTAAATCACTCTACTAAAATTCCTTGTGAACTTTGGCATAGAAGACTAGCTCAAATCAACTACAAAAAATTACCATATATAAGCAAGATAGTTACAGGTTTACCGGAATTTAAGGTTGATCATGAAGGTGTATGCAAGGGATGTGCTCAAGGAAAGAACATAAATAATCCTTTCCCAAAGAGAGATGGTAAAGAAGAAGGAATACTGGAACTTATCCACTCAGATGTATGCGTTCCAATGCCATAAACGTCTCTAAGAGGGTATGTATACTATGTATCATTTATTTATGACTACTCTCATAAAACTTGGGGTTTATTTCTTGAAATCAAAATATGAAATACTCGGAAAGTTCAAGGAATTCAAAGCCTTGGTAGAAAACCTCTCCAAAAGAAAAATCAAGATACTCAAGTCAAATAATGGAGGAGATTACACCTCAAATGAATTTGGTATATTTTTCATAGATGTCGAGATTAAGAAGGGATCACTACTTGATCTGAAAATAGAAGGCTGACTTGTTATGCTATGCAAGCACCCTCTACTTCATTAAAATAAACTTTACAGGACCTTGCTTCATGTGTTAAAATATGCAAGATAAATTATGTGCCAAGTTTATGCTTCTTCTTTTAAATGTTCATGTGTGATCAAATGTTCTTTTAAATGGTTAAATATGTACTTTAAATAAATACAAAGCAACATAACTTGCAGCAAATAAACCATCAAACTCACAACAAGAACAACATGATAAAGGAGTTCACCCCTCTCCGAGCTACATCTCCTTGAGCCTCCATCAATGGACTTGACTCTATGGGATTAATTTGTCAAAGATTCTTTTACAAGCTGCTGCTCAACTCCAATGGAAAAACAGGTTGTACCATTGGGATGAAAATACATAAAAACCCCAAAAATGATTAATAAAACTCTGAAAACGGATCATGGCTCATCCGGGCATGACCTCTTCTACATGTGGCCTCAAGATTCCATGATCTTCTCTATGGAAAAAACACCTGTAAAAGTCCTCAAAAGCCTCTGAAACCTGTCCCAATGTATTCAGAGCATAACAATTAGCCAAAAATGACTATTCAGTCACAAAAAACAAACTTGGACTCACCAAAAACATGACCTTAATCAATGACGGCTTCAAGCTCCCTAGAGCTTCCTGAAACTTCAATGGTTAAAAACATACAAAAGAAGTCTTCAAATGGCTATGAAAATAGTGCCAATGGATTCATATGATCCAAAAACCCCTAGTTGGGCTTTTACGACACCTCATTCGGCCAAAAAATGAAGAAGATAGGCCTCCTGCCATTCTCTTCCTTCAAGCTTGATGTCTCTGGTTCGCCAAAATGCACCTCCTGTACATTGAACCCAGAACACGCTCCAAAACATGTGCTTAAACCCAATACATGCGCACAACCGCATAACTGTGCAAACTGTAGGACAGTTATGGGCGCGCCAGCCCCTAACCGCCAAGACCATGGGCATATGTGATCGTCCATACAACCTCAGACTAACACAAAAGAGCTCGGTTCCAAGATTGAACCTGGGCATGACAAGTGGTGGTGTATGGTTTATATAACCATTTTAAAAACCAAAATGTAAACCAATTCCCATGCGCGCTCCGTATGAGGTCACATGACAACACATATAAAATCGGGGGCTAACATTTGTAATTAAAACCCGCACGCGGAATATATGGTAAGGCCACATGATAAAAGTCCATGTGATCGGGGCTTTGAATATGGTTTTAAAACTCCCGTGCCTCTGTGCACATATCGGGTCACATGGATAACAATGCAACCACGGGCTAGGGCTAAGCCCCAGCCCGACCCCGCGCCAACCATACAATAATGTAAACTTAAATACATATAATCCCATTTATATAATAAGTCACATAGTGTGGTGTGTTGGCAGGGCAGACTTTGTAAACACTTTGCATTGTGGTGGAGGTCCGGGGTTCAAATCCCACGGACTCCATAAATTTTGAACCAATAAACCATCGCCATGGTGCCATGTGGCAACCCATGACTGGGCCACATGGCACCGCGCCATTTGCCCAATAACTGTCACGTGTCGCAATGTGATTCGTCCAACTGTCAGCTAATTCGAAACTGCCACATCAGCATATGCCAACTCATCTCTGCCATGTCACCTCTACCACATCAGCATACGACCTCTGCCACGTCATCCTGTACGAACTGCACAGTCAGCGTCCCTTTTTTTACCTGTTTGACGATTCGAACAGATCGCGATATCTCTTGCTCCTGATGTCCGTTTGAACCCAAATGAGTTGCATTGGGTTCGTGGTGACGAGGGCTACGTCTCGTTCATTTTGAGGCAATTCCGAGAACTTTGATTTTTGAGCTAAAATTTGACTCCTGGTCCAGATTTTGATCACACCTTCCCACTGAAAGGCTTTTGGATCCACAAAAGCTTATGATTATTTGTCTGAGCTTCAATACTCTTCGGCTTTCAAGTTATATCAAC
>SNQJ01S0079407.1:65176-75336 GCA_010110895.2 Picea sitchensis | reverse complement strand
CCCGCGAAAACCACCTTCCCCCCTTTGAAACCCACCTTTCCCCAATTAAAAATCCATTTTTTCCCATTTCGACTAGTCATTTTCGGAGACAATTTATGGGAAAACCAGGATGGAGTTTGAGAAACCAAAAGAGATTTTTTCTCAGCATGGGACAAATAACTATAACCTATACCATATTTCTCATGTTTATTACATATTGGGGAAATAAAAAGAATATTTGAGCCCTATTTTTAAAGATTTAGGATTTTCTTATTTGAGACATCTATTTCAAACCAAGATCCCAGACAGTTGGAGATGAATTTCAAAAAACCGAGAGAGTTTTTTTCTCAGAACAAGATCATATACAAAAACCTCCCCCATGTTTTACAGAACTATCTCAGAGTGGGAGAATCAAATACTTCCTTTGGCCCTATTTTTCAGAATTTTGGGAGGTGAATAATAGGTGGCACAAAGACACTTAGTAGTTGAATATCAACAATCTATCATCAACAACCTCTATCAAATCAACAACCATAAACTTGTGCAGATCAGACAATTCCTTTATTTTTTGTGATTATAGATAGAGTTAGATTAGATATATCCTACTCCTTTATGACAGGATATTTGTAATAAGTTTATAAATACTTCTCATTTTGAAGTATGAAGGAGGAAAAATTTGTAATAAGGAATATGAACATTCAATGGAAAGTAGTTCACTGAGGTAAATGAACCTTTTGCAGTAATACAAGACAAGTTTTTCAAGATTCATGTGCCATATATATGTGGTGAAGTGCCTCTTCTGTAACTTGTTTTCTTTGTTTCCATATGTTTTTGTTTTCTGATTATCTTACAGAAAGTTGCAGGAAATAATTTGTTGAAAGATACACTTTGATTCTCACTGTGGATAATTTAATGTTTTCTTATAATATTTACTGGCAGATTTCTTAATTGCTCTATTTCTTAATTGATCCTATCTGTTTTCTTCTATTTAATTTTATCCAAATTTACCAGATCCAGTAGTATGTCTACCTTGCCCTGTTTCACTTGAGATTGATAATTTCTGCAAATTGATCACTCAAGCCTCTTTGACTCCATTTCCCAATGGACCTCCCTTGTTGTTCCAACCAAACCATGTACTATCATAACTAGCCTAAAATTCCTAGCAAATAAAGCTAAATCTTATAGAGAGATCCCTCTCTAAGTTTAGGAGGGCTAGATCCTAGACTCCAAAGTGGTTTTCTGGTTACCTCTGTCAACTTATTCCTCATACTTAGAAATTATAGAGTGCTATCAGGGGAGACACCATTTCTTGTTTACCACCTTTGCTGCAATCAATGAGATAAAATATTATTCTGATATAATTTAACTCTGATAGTTATAATTACCCATAATCTTGTAATGATGAGAAATGGAGGTGCAAACTCACATGATATTAACACGAACTATGCAATCATGAGCTCATGAGGTAAACTTTCATGAACTTGAGTGCCCATGAGAATGCATACGCATGCACATGCCAACACAATTTTTTTTTTTAAATTTTGTAATTTATAAACATTTAAAATGCTAAAACAATGTGCTTTCCTGCTGATTACGAGAACAAGCATGTTCTCGCAATCAATTTATTTTTTCATTAAAAGGCTTGGTCAACCTACTATAAGCCCAATAGTGATAAATTCCAAATGAAATGTGTTTTTAACTCAAATAAGAAAATGCAATAACCTTCCAAGAAAGCAATAAAATGATGCAAAGTCAAAAGAAAGGTGATATCACATCAAATGGAATCATTATACCATGCAAAAGAAAATGAAAAAAAATCAGGCTTAGAAATGGATAGGCTAAGGGAGGGAAAGAGAGGAGAGGTGAAGACCTAGGTTTTAACTTTGGCTCCAACTGGGGATAGCACTTCCCTATGAGGTTCTAAGAACATTAGACTATATGCCTTAGTTCTCAAAGTATACTCCAACTTGTTGTAAATTACCTTTGTTTTTTCTACCAACCATGCTATCTGTCTTATTTCAATATGAAGATCAAAACTGTAGCTACAACCCAGTGGATTTTTTGGGATATGGAGTCTTTATTCAAAAAAAACTATCAAATCCAAATGAAAATGAAAAACAACTATGGTATAGGATGTAACACCCTTTATCAATTAACAAAAATAATGTTTCAGGAATCGCCCATTAATTGGGCCTCCAAAGATCTCAATATCATCTAGGTTTTTCAATATAAATGTATTATTATCTAGAACCTTGACCACTTTTAATGGACCAAACCTAATATTATCGAACTTAACATGATTGGGTTTATCCTCCCTCCTGACATCCCACCTCAAAACCAGATCTCCTTCTTGAAAAAATTCCCTTTTGGTTTTCCTGTCAAAGGTTGCCTTGAACTTGGTATGGTATGCCTCAGTTCTCTAATTCAATGCTTCTCTCTTCTATTGTGCTTCACTAATATAAAAAAATATTATTTTGATGGCATTAGGTTCCTCCACTTCCTCTTGTAAAATTTTAAGACTGGTAGACCAAGTTGAGTTGGAAAAACAACATCCACCCCATAAACTAGCTAAAATGGAGAGGTTCCCAATGACTTCTTGGTGTTGATCTTGTCATCTCACAAGGAATATTTAATCTTAGAGTCCCAACACTTTTTGTTTTCAGCCAACAACTTCTTTATGATCCTAATGAAGGTCTTGTTTGATGACTCAACCAACTCATTTCCCTGTGGGTAATAGGGTGTATAATTTATTAGGACAATGTTGTAACTCCCACAAAAGTCAACCATGGCCTTGGAATTGAATGCTTGGGCATTTTCTATTACTAACTTCCTAGGGAAAGCAATCCTGGAAAATATGTTTGTCTGTAAGAAATTTATCATCACCTTATCTGTAGCATTTCTAGTGGGCACAACTTCAATCCACTTAGTGAAGTAGTGAGTGTTCGTAAGAATCCATTTATTTTTTCCACTGGAGGGTAAGTTTATCTCACCTATAAAGTCTAGCAGTAATGGGCTTTAGGGGCAGTGAGAGAAATTTTTGTTTTCCAACAAATTTCTGACATTCTTTACAATATCTGACCGTGGCAAACACATCAAACAAGATGGTGGGACAATAGTATCCAACCCTTAGAATATTGAGGGTTGTAGCTTTCCAATGCTACTTTCCTCCACAAGCCCCTATGTGCATATTTGTTATGACATGTTTAGACTCATCCTCATCCATACATTTCAGCAGAATACCAACAATATCTCTCCAACACAAATTCTGGTTTATGATGCAAAATTTTATAGCTTTCAATTTAAGAGACCTAGTTTTATATTTCTCCAATTATGGTGGACATTCTAGGTACTGCAAAAAATAAACAACATATCTATACCAAGGTGAAAGAGATTAATGATCAAATACTTGCATGTTGTCCTTTCCAACCTGCATCATGGAGGAATCTGATTGGATGAAGGTATGTTATAATTCTAGTGCTTTGAAGTTTGAATATGATAACAATTTGGCAAGGCCCTTCCCCTTAATCAACTAAGTGGAATATGTGTGCATTTCATATTCTAAAAGTTTGACAATACACTTTACCCTCTTCCCTTCACTATCCTACTAAACAATAATTTCCTTCAAACTGTTGCTAGGAACATAGGCTATTATGATGGATTGTAGGACATACACCCTGAAGGCTTTCAAGGCTTTGACCAATGCATAGGCCTACTTCTCCAATATGCCATATCTTAGTTCATCATCCCAGAGCACTTTTCTGAAGAAGGAAATGGGTTTTTCATCCCCTTCTTTGATCTTTTGCAATAATACAACAACAATAGTTTCCTCATAGGCAAAGGAGAAAAATGTGGAATTATTTGGAATAGTTTGGAATAAACAACACATGGGATTCAAAAAAATCCTGCTTAATCCTTTGGAAGGATGATTTTTCCTCTTGTGACCATTTTATGTTAGCATCTTTCTTCAGCGTGTTATTAATAACTCTTATGATTTCAACAAAATTTGGCACAAAGCGCCTTAAAATTTTTATTTTTCCTATGAAAGATTGGATAGCCTTCTTATTCCTAGGGATGCCAATTTTTTGTATAACATCAACTCTCTATGGGTCTATTTTTATCCCCCCTACTGATATAATGTGTCCTAGTAGCTTGCCTCTTAACATAGAAAAATGAGATTTTTTTGGATTCAAAGAGATTCCATACCTTCTACATTTTTGAAAAATATGCTCCAGGTGCTATAGATGTTCATCATTAGATTTTGAGAAGATGGTGATGTCATCCAGGTATATAACCATGAAATTATCCTTTTCACCCATAAATGCAATGTCTATGGCCCTCTATAAAGTGGCTCATGAATTCATCAGGTCGAAGGGAATTTTTTCATACATGAATTTTCCCCATAGGGTGGTGAAGGTTGTTTTCTCTTTGTATTCTTCAAGCACTCCTATCTGGTTATACCCAGAATATCCATCCAGCATGGAAATTCTATGGGCACTTACTACTCTTTGCAAAACATCATCCATCTTGGGAAAATGATAGTGTTCTTTTAGAGAACACTTGTTCATGTTCCCGAAGTCCACACACAAGCATATTTCTCCATTCTTCTTCCTAACATGCACCAAGTTGGCCATGTAATCTAAGTACCTCAAGGGAAAAATTATTTTGACATCAAACATTTGTTTCAATTCTTTTTCAATAATAGACATTAGCAGAGGATTGAATTGTCTAATTTTTTTCCTGAATATCTTTGAGCCCACCTTTAGAGGGATATTCTATTGAATTATGTCAATGTCAAAGGTATTCAAGTCATCATAATACCATGCAAAAATATTATCAATCCTTTTCATAAGGCTAACATACCTATTTCTTTGCTCCTGTAGCAGTGACTTGGATATTGTCACAAACCCACTATGGCATAATATTTTTTTCACCTCTTCTCGAGGGACAGAATCCCTGAAGTCCTACGGGGGCCTAGTGTAGGCTAGTTCTTCCCTTGTCCACCTCCATGTGATCATTGCTTATGACCAAAAGCTGAACAAACTAGCCGCCTTTTTGCATTTCATGACTTCACGATACAAGCGAGTCAAGTCTTTCGACTCTGCAAACCCTGAAGCCCGAAATCTTACCTTTAAGGAGATCGATGACTGTGAGTCTCCCCCTGATCCGACGGTCCTGGCCATATCAGGATTTTTGTAACTAGGAATTCGTAATGTAAGAGAGTTGAGTCTTTCGACTCTCCAAACCCCGAAATCTGAAATGGACTAAGGTATTTGGCTCCACCTTTGTCTCAGTGTCATGTGACCTATGGCTAGGATAAAAATATCATCGCCTATCTCTTTCGAGTTTCGCAACTTCATGATTCCCATTGTAAGTGTTCCTTACCTTTTGGAATGATGAACACCAAAATGTGATACAGGTCAATGGGGTGTTGACTCCTTCCCTGTGACGAGAACATGGCACCTATCACCTCCACATGACCCCTGCTCTGGGATGTACCACTTGTCATACACATGGATCCTACATCTGGGATGTGCCACCTGTCATCCACATGTCTCCTACATCTGGGATGTGCCACCTTTCCACCCGAGCCTTCAGCTTTCGGGACTAAAAAAAATAGCGAATTGTCATCCCCTTCCCTTTTCAAACTCCGAATTCCTATTCACACTAAGCCAACTCAGAGTTTCACTTACTGGGACTTTGTAACTTGCGAAGATGAGGGGTTCATACCATTGGGTTTCCCATGTGCCGAAATGCCGAAATCAATTCACACTACACCGCTTCAGGATTTCACATATCGCGATTTCGCGACTTGTGAAGAGAAGGGGTCCATACCATTGGGTTTCCTGTGTGATGAAACACTGAAATAAATTCACACTACACCACTTTGGGATTTTACATACTGGGATTTTGAGACTTACGAAGACAAGGGGTCTTTCCCTTGGGTTTCCCAAGTGCTGAAATGTCAACCAGAAATCACGTGTCCTCTACAAATGGATGGTCCAGGTATCTCCCATGGATCTTGATATCTACAGTCCCGATTCCTTCGCTACTTGCAAAGGTTAAAAGGGGTCGAGGAATTAATGCCTATGTTCCTTCCTCCAATCTATCAGTCATGATAGACCTTAGATCCTCTAAAAGGATCTCATCCGTTCATCTAGAAAACATAAGGGTACTTTATTTCGGTATTTGCAACTCGCTATCCTTCCTGAGATTCGTCAGCTATGAAGGACTTGAGAACTTTGCATTCTTTCTCCTCGATTTGACTCTTAGAAGAGTCTTCAACACAACTATTGTGCTCCTTCATCAAGGGTTTCTGGGGTTCTATTTGATCACAGAGAGATTGTGCATATCGTCACTACCTCTCATGAGCTTAAAAAAATCCATTCTCCAAGGGGCTCAGATCAACTAGATGAGTAAACCATCGTAGATGAAACTACCCCTAAGGTCGACAAGCTCACGGTTCATGGCTCTAGCTTGAGAAGCTACAAAACTCAAGAATTTATGAGAACAGGTCATGTTCGACCCATATAATTCCTTACTTTTCTAACTATAAAACCAAGAAGACATAGAAGGGATACAATATATCCATTAAGCATTCATTCACATTCCTGAAAGCATGCACAGTATAACCAATTCATACACAGTTACAGATAAATTACACAGGGTAGGAAATCACTTATCCATTACAGGTTTCCGCCAACCAACTGACCATGGGTGTTCATCCTTGCACCCAACGATAGGCTTAGAGGCATTCATTCTTAGCACTCTGGCAACGCCCGTGCCAAGCCATGATATCACCATGGAATTATCACAGTTCTCGAGGGTTCCCTCTCTTTGTTTCAACTTCTATTCGGGTCCTATTTTCTGCAACTCAGAGCTTTCTCACTCGGTTGTGGCCTCGGTGAGGTTTCTTAGATGCTCCTCAGCATCAATATTGCAGCCTTCTATTTGTGATTCGTTGGAGATATTCGTGCCTCTCCCTTTGGAGCTTTTGCCATCGTCTGGTGTCTCCCCCTCTTGATGCCTCTGTGTGTATAATTGTCACCTTCCTTCTGTTAGAAGGAAGCTTGTGTCTACCTGGTCTGTCAGAACCCGTGGTAATTTAGGATGACTTCCTACAGCTAGACCATGCTCCCATTCATGGGGGTGACTGGTAGTTCAACCACTAGTCCTTGCCTCATTAACTGATTTGTCTTCCCTAATGATATCATGGCCAGTACTTTCAAGGCTTCACCCCCACAATCAGTTATTGACAACTCAAACAATAATATATTTACATTTTCCTCATGCATTAGCATGGTAATTCCTATTTTATGATTAATTAGAAATTGTGGGAAACAGGGTGTTACAATTCCGTCCCCCTTAAAGGAACACCATCCTCAGTGTTCTTTCTCAAAAAACCTATCATGACCTCCTCATTCAGCCACTTCAGAAGTCTTGACCTTTATCCTTGGTCAGGTCCTTTTTCAGGATCTGAGTCTTCGTCATCTGCCTTCTATAATTCTTGGATACAAGCATATTAACCACAATTTTGTGCGAAGACATCTTACTATTGTTCAAAATTAAAAACGAAAATTTCATAATATTAGCACAATACTTATCTGTGTAGTTTGTGGATCTGTATCCACATGGTAGTTTTGTTATCCAATCTCATCGCTTTCCTTGACATACCCATTGGGTGCATGATTCCAATTCAATAGCTCACAAGATCTATCATGGTTTAATCTTCCTTGTGGTCACTCACCTTCCAGGCCCAGGCTCAGGCATCCCCTTCACTGCTATACAGTCCTTCGGGTGATCCATTGATCTGAAAATAGGGGGATGACTTGTTATGCTATGCAAGCACCCTCTATTCCATTAAAATAAACTTTTCAGGACCTTTCTCAATGTCTTAGTTATGCAAGATAAATTATGTGCCAAGTTTATGCATCTTCTTTTAAATGTTCATGTGTGAGGAAAATTTTCTTTTAAAATGGTTAAATATGTGTTTTAAATAAATACACAACAAATATAACTTGCAAAAAATAAACCATCAAACTCACAACAATAGCAAGATGATAAAGGAGTTCACCCCCAACTGGGCTACATCTCCTAGAGCCTCCTTCAATGGAATAGGCTCTCTGGGATAAGTTTTTCAAAGATTAATTTACAAGCTACTTCTCAACTCCAATGGAAAAATTGATTGTACCATTGGGTTTAGAATACATAAAAACCCCAGAAATGACTAATAGAACTCTGAAAACGGACCATGGCTCATCTGGGCATGACCTCTTATACATGTGGCCTTGAGCTTCCCTAAGCTTCCTTATGGAAAAAAACACTTGTAAAAGTCCTCAAATGCCTTTGAAACCTATCCCAATGTGTTCAAAGTATAACAATTAGCCAAAAATGATTATTCAGTCACAGAAAATAGATTTGTGCTCATTTGAGCATGACCTCAATCAATGAAGACTTCAAGCTCCCTAGAGCTCTCTGAAACTTCAATGGTGAAAAACCTACAAAATAATTCTTCAAATGGCTTTGAAAACAATGCTAATGGATTCAGAATATCCAAAAACCCCTAACTGGGCATTTTTGACACCTCATTTGGCCAAAAAATGAAGAAGTTAGGCCTCCTGCCATTTTCCTCCTTCAAGATTGTTGTCTCTGGTTCGCCAAAACACACCTCTGTACATCCAACCTAGCTTACGCACTCAATATCATGCTAAATCCTAGCACCAGGTGCATAACTGAAAAATGGTGCGAACTGTAGGACAGTAGGGCGTGCGTAACCCCTAACTGTCAAGCTGTAGACATATGGGTCATATGACCTCATTCCCCGCACACCCAAAAAGACCAAGTTCCAAGCCAATAGGTAATGGACAAGTGTTGCAATGTGGATGCACCAAGTGTCGAGCAAATGGGGTCAGCTAACCATTTAAAACTCCCATGTGAATCCTGTGCAACCGTATAGAGGTCGGGTCACATGGCAAGGTTTATGCGACCGGGGGATGTGGTCTAGTAACCGTTGGAAATTCTGAATTCGCACGCATTGTTAACCATTGGTCATATGTATTACAATACAACCATGGGCTGGGGCTAATCCCCAGCCCGATCCCCCACTGAAATGTACAACAAGGCGAATTCAAATAATTTTCAAAACATTATATAGTAAGAACTATAATGTGGGCGTGCTGGTTGGTCGGACTTTGTCAAAGTTTTGGTGTGTATTGGAGGTCAAGGGTTTGATCCCCACGGACCCCATAAACTTTTAAACAAACAACCAATAAAAAATAAATGGGGTGCCATGTGGCAGCCCACACCTGGGCCACATGGCACCAAACCATTGGACAAAAAGATGCCACATGTCTCATCATGATTCGTCCAACTGCCAATTAACGATTGCCACATCATCAACTGCCATCTCAATGTACGGAAATCCCACATCATCGTACGGACTCTGCCATGTCAGTATCCATATGGACTGTATAGTTAGCACATTTTTTTTGCCTATTTGATGATTTGAACAGAATGCGATATCTCACTCATACGACATCCGTTTGAACCTGTTTGAGTTGCGTTGGGTTCGCGATGATGAGGGCTACGCACCCATTTGTTTTGAGTCAATTCCAAGAACTTTAATTTTTGAGCAAAATTTTGACCCCTGGTCCAGATTCTAATCACGCCTTCCCACCGAAAGGCTTTTGGACCCACAAAGGATTATGATTATCTTCTTGAGCTTCAATACTCTTCTTCTTCCAAGTTCTATCAACTGATTCTACTTGAAAAGTCTTTTTGACAATCACCTGGATACCTTAACATGCCTTGCATTGCAATTGGCTATGTCCCTCAACCACTGTTCTCTGGCTGCTGCTGACCCACTGTTCTCTTTGTGCTTGGAATACTGCCAACCTTCCCACTAAGAATCAAGTCCCTCTTGTGAACTCTTTGGCGTCCAAACAATCCACTCTCTAATGGCTACAAAAACTTTATTGCGACATCTTGTCACAAACCAAGAAAACCATCAATCTTGAAAACAAATTTATACAAGACTGAAAATGATGCCAACAAAGTCTTTTTTTTTTCTCTTCAAGAAAATGGTTGCATCTTGTACTTCATCAAAGAACATGGCGTTTTCCTGCATCTCGGTGTACTCAAAATCAACTTACAAGCCAACAAACACCATCGACTAAACACAAGTC
>SNQJ01S0079407.1:29241-39906 GCA_010110895.2 Picea sitchensis | reverse complement strand
ATATACATGTATATTTATATTATAAACAAATTGTAAACAAATAAAGTTAAGCTTGTGAAAATAAAAGGAAATTAATAATGAGCGCACATACTCTTGGAGTTTTTGAAAAGAAAAATAAAATAAATTAATATAAACAAAATAAAATTAAAAAAAAAGAAAAATAAGAAAATCAAAAGGGAAAAGGGGGGAAAACCTAAGAAAACGTAGAATTAGGGTTTGAGACTGGATAAAAGAAAGGGAGAGGGGGAAAGAAAAGGACCTTTTTTTTTAGATTGGTAGGGTTATGCTGCCAGACTAGAGACTGGACTGATTTCTGGTAGGAGTTGGGGATTCTCAGCAGACTTGAGTGGTAGCTCGGCCTTGGAGGCGAGCTGAGAAGCTAGTTACTCTCTGATTGTGTGTGGCCCCTTTGCGGCTCGAGGGGTTGAGGGGGAAGAAGAGTACCCCTAGCATTTGGCTGGGAGGTACCGGTGAGTTCATTGCGGTCGGCAAGTAGGAGCATAAGCGACACGGAGCGAGGAGTCATTGCGGCAAGCAAATAAGGCAAAGGTATGCTCAGGAACAGAATAGAGTAGGATGCATAGTGACTTACTGCTGCGATATTGATTGTATGGTTGTGAAATGTTATTTCTTTGTCCTTTATACTCTGAAAAAGTGGTATTTCAGAAGACCTAGTTTTTATAACAGTGCGAATGAGGGTTCAGGTAAACTGCTGTGGGTTTATGCTATTTTGTTGATGTACTGTGGGCAGTCTTTGTTGTAGGGTTTTTTTTTTTTACTGATATGCTGGTGTTTATATTATATCGGGCAGTGTTCTTGGATGTATTCGATCGTTTTTATACAGTGGACTGTTACTCGTAACCTTTCTTAGGAAGCTATCTCCAAGTATGGAATCGTAGGAAACCCCACGACCTTCTCGACCTGCTCTGCTCTCTTCTGCTCGACCAATACCTCCTCTGCCAATGGGCAGTCCCATTATTCTCACGCGAACCAGAAGAGTAGCGTTGTCACAATCCAACCCTTGTGTAGACAGGAACATGTAGTATTCACGAACCCTCCCTTCCTCTGTGCGGATTACACCAGAAAACTGGATGGCTTCACGAAATCTTCCTTTCTCTGCGTGCAACACCCCAAAAAAGAGAAAAATGATTCCTCTTCCCTCTGCGTCGAAGTTGACCAAAAAACACGGTTTCTCTTCCTTTGATCAAGATACAACCTCATCCACACCACCAGAGGAATCCATTTAAATGACGGCTATCCTTGCGCGTGACTTGGTCACTTCCACTGCTCAGGCTAGGGTTTCGGGAAGCTAGGATCCTACTCTGCTTCATCTTCCTCCCACTGTTCCTTGTGGTTCAGTATCCATTTTTCCTGTTCGCGCCCTGGTAGGATTCCTGTGCAAATCGCCCTTCATTGCTACATTGTAGGGTCCCTGCACTTTTATTGTGATACCGTTATAAGGTAACTGCTCAGCTATGCGTTGGTCCTCTTGTCATAGTTCCCAGGCTTCCATGTTATTCTTGCATTGTAATTTCCGAACCTTGAGCTGAGTATTAGGGTATTTTAAAGATAGAGGAGTGGGTTCCTTTTTATTTACAGCTCGGTTCAGAGCTCCAATTGATTAAAAGAGTAGTAGTCTCGTTTAAATGACAGCTAAATGATATATCCGATTGTAATGCTAGTTTAAATTGCATAGTTTAACTGTTAATTTAAAATGACAGTTTAAAATGATATATCAGATTTCCAGGCTTTATATGACAGTCTTTAATGATAGTTTAATTTACCTATAAATAACATGGTCAATGTAATGTAATCATTGTCGAATATCAATGTGCACATATAGGTTTACATTTAAAAATGAGTCCTTAAATATCATATATCTGACCTGGCGTTTTAATGTGTAATTAACGAGGAACTAAAGCACCAGAAAAGTAAATAAATAGGGAAGGAACCTTGACACCAGGAAAGCATGTTGTATGTCATGCGTGCTTAGATTTAGTGCTTCCCTTTTTCTCCAGTGCATCCTTATGGTGTATTCAATGCGTGCCTATAATCAAAATTATATCCGTAAGTTATTACTCTTAATGGTTTTCTAAGTTTTGCTTGTTTAATGATTGATTGATGACCATAATAATTACAGTTTAAGGCCAGCTAGTTACTTTCCTCGTTATGATAAATCATTGTTCATTTATCACTGCACCCTAGGTCATTTAATTCTTAGTGCCAAGTTACAATTAGACTGTTACTTTCCTCGTTATGATAAATCACTGTTCATTTATCACTGCGCCCTAGGTCATTAATTGTTACTACCAAATTGCTGCCAGACTGTTTTTAACCTCATTGGCATAAATCGCTATTATATGATCATCTCGGGACATTTAATTTTTACTACCCATTTAGAAAGAAAAGGAGGAAGGAAAATATACATATGCTAATATGAATGCATGTTCATCATAACACCTTCAGATTCCAGGTTATTACCAGTTATGGCAACGACTAACGCTGGGTTATGACAACGACTAACCAGTTATGATAAGGAAGCTTGGGGAATTGTCTTTATACTTTATTGTTTTATAA
Organism: Picea sitchensis; assembly: GCA_010110895.2. Lineage (NCBI taxonomy): Eukaryota > Viridiplantae > Streptophyta > Pinopsida > Pinales > Pinaceae > Picea > Picea sitchensis. The sequence goes on along the minus strand of SNQJ01S0079407.1, from coordinate 37,329 downwards.
AGATGTTTAGGCAAGGAAACAATTACAGTAATGATAAAGTTAATCCTCATATTTATTGTTATTTGTTTTGCAATAATGAAAATATAATGAAAAATTGAATGGTGTTATTAGATCATGGAAATGATTGAGGTGACGCAATGCTAAGGCCAATGCTTAAATTGCCAAGATAACCTTGTTCTATTTACAGTTATTACTGTTTAAATGCTATGTCATGATGATGCGTAAGCCCTCTTTGTTAACCTTATTTTATTTAAGTCAATACTATTTAGAATTCCATATTAATGATGGCGCACGAGCTGCATGTTAATACATGTCAATTTGCAAAGTTAGTACTTGTCTAAATGGCAAATTTAATATTAGTTAAATAAAATGCTAACGCTGGGTGGAACTGCAATGTAAGTAATTGTTAATTGCCATATTAATATTATTAATGGAATGTTAATTCTAGCGAAATTGCAATGTTAAGTAATTGTTTACTTATTGTGTAGTTGCAATGTTATTATTATTTAATGGAAAAGTTAATACTAGTTTAAGGGCAATGTTAAGTAGTGGGTTTAATTGCCATGTTCATATTAGTAATGGAAATGTTAATGTTAATTCGTTTAATGGCAATATGAATATTATTAATTGAAATGATTAATGTGGGTTGAATTGCAATGTTGAGGTATTTGTTCAAATTGCAATGTTAATGGAGATGCTTAAGTTGTGAGGTTAGTATTTGTTAAATGAATGTTTGTGATGACGTTTAGATCACAATGTTATTATTGGCTTAATTGAAATGTTGTAGATGATGTTGGATTGTCATGCTAATATTTTTTAAGTAGAAATGCCAATGATGAGGTTTAAAATTCCAATGCTATTGTTTTGTAAGGTTATTATAATATGGTAATAATTGGTAGGAAGGGAAAGATGATAGGGAGAATGTATCGTTCATGGGTTTACCATTATGGTATGATATCGTGCTCGCTTATGACGATTAACAGAAAAATGCAAGGCGCTTGTGTGTACTGCTTGTCCCTGATGTAGTGCCTGATGACCTTATAACTAGGTAATGGGGGTTGAGATTATTGGCTTTTATCTTATGACTAAGTCTTCGTCAGTTAATGTTAATTAATGGAGCAATCGGTCTTGATTGATGTCGTCGGGTCTCAATAGTGGTTGGTCGATTGAGTCCTCTTGATTGCGTCTCCCGTAGAGGCCATGTTTGTCCTTGATTTTGTATTACTTGGTGGTCTTGTATTGCGTAGTATGTTCGTGTCCGACGGGTTATAGACACCTCTTGTAGCTTAGTATTTATGTCAGTGTGTAAACCCGGTGGAAGGAATCCAGTGCCGTATCAAGAGTCTTGGGCTGTTTAAAGGCACAGTTCACTCTTGCGACACACTCTGAGCCGTATCAGTAGTCTCGGGCTGTTTAAAGGCACAGTTCCACTACAGCGACTCTATTGTTGGATTCTTTCATTCTGTGACAGTACCGTGGCTAACCCCTGGTGTCTTTCTCTACTTAGAGCTGCTAGTTGCACGCCTTATGTCCAGGGGCGTTTATTTCTTGTTGCCACTATGATATGTCGGGTCGTCTTGATTGTGTTCGTCTTACTTGCGTCTTGTTGGTTCGAGTGGAGACATAGAGTCAAGGGTGTTGTTTCTTCCACATGCGCACACACACTTTAACAAACAAAAACAAAAAATTGCACCGGTTGACAAAGTAGTTGTCCTTAACTAGGAGGGATGTTACATAATCGTTTGAGCAATACCCCATTATTTCTGGAAACTCCTTTTCCAACATCTCTTTCTTGTCTATTTGGCTATTGGGTGTATCCTTATCCCTATTTCGGCCATCCAAGAAAGAGTATAGTGGTCGAGTCTATGATTGAGAGATTCTTAGAGGAACCCAAATAGTTGGATTCAAGGCGTTGCTAAAGGTGAGACAAGGTTGTAACTTACCTTTTTGATTTGGCATTAATAGAAGATTTTTTTTTCCCTCCTATCATTTATTCATTGTATGTTTGTTCTTATTTATTTTAATTTGAATATGATATATAACATGCATACCCTTTGATCATGTAACTACCTTCATAGCAACTCTTCTATTGTGTCCATTTTGTAGGTTACTTCCAACAAAGGATCTAGAGCTCATCGATATAAAGGAGTGGGATCGACATCAAATGGGAGACTTAAGGTGAACGCTCTCTCCATCGTCGTTCCCTAAATTATCCTTGTAAAGTAGTTACTCTTTCAATTTTTTGTTCTTGTCTTAGAGGAAAGATCTCTATCTTTTTTATATAGTCTTTATCTTCTATGATTTCGACCCAAAAGCATGGTGGAAATATCTTGTCAACAACAAGGATGAAGAAAGAATAAATAAAGCTTTAGAAATGGAAGAGAATATGAAGAGGGAAGAGAAACAAAGAGGAGAAGAAAATAAAAGAAAGGAATAAGAGGTGAGACTCAAAGAAGAAGCATAACAGAGAAGGGATGAAGAAGCAGAGGAGGACAAACATAAATAAGAGGAGGCCAAACAGATAGTGGGGGAAGAGAGCACATAGAGGAAAGTAGAATAAGCCAACATCAATAATGTTGTAGAGATAAGGAAAATAGAAGAAGATATGCAAAATAAAACAAAGGATGCATCCCACAAAGATTAAAAAGAGGAAAGAAGAGAAAAGGAAGAAGAGGACAAGAAGAAACAACAGGATGAGACAAAAAGGAAAGAATATGAAGGAGTTGAGGCTAAGAAAATAAAATTGACGAAGCTAGAAGAATATAAAGGTAAAATATCCAATCTCAGCTCAACCAAGGTGATTTCATTTCCTGGTTCTCCCCTAAACCCTAGGACCCCAATCAATACAATATCATCTGGGTTTCCATACTCCTCTTTGTAATTAATTGAATTTAATGATGTTGTAATACTAGTATTGGAATATTATTACAATAATTCAAAAAAATGAATCACCAAGTGGTCCACCAAGAGAAAAATAATAGAAGAAACCCCTAGTCAGGAAACACCAAGAATATATATTGAATGGAACCTCACTAAGGATAACCCCAAGAAAGAGGTAAAGGAGACATCATCTGCATTAATTGCATTTGTTGGGGCCAATATTGTCACTGTAAATGACCTAAATTCCTTTTTGGAGACCTATAAAGTCATAGTGTAAACCATGGAGAAACAAATGAAGTAGAAGAAGGGTCATTTGGAAAACAAGATCAACATCCTCACAGACCAAAAAGATCAACTTCATAAATATGAAATCTAAAGTCTTAAATAGGCACATGCTCAAGAAATAGAGGAGTTGAAAATAGAAAAGAAAGAACAAACTAGTATCTTTGAACAACAGAAGCATAGACTCTCATAACTAGAAGATGAAATAAGGGGATTGGAAGCATAGTTGAAAGAGAACAATGAGGAAACAATTTTCTCAAGGTTTTAAAAGAAGAAGCTATATATCTAAATGAATAGTTGAAGGAATCATAGATAAACGTGTTCGTTGAGCTTAATGACATCTAGGATTACCAAGAATATGTTTCTGGGTTATCTGATTAGTTGGATGATCTTAAATGACAATATCATGGCACAAAACATGCATTTTATAGAATAATTTACAGCAAGGTTTCACTAGAAAAAATGGGGAAGACTCACATTTTTCTAAAAAAATGGAAAAACACCTACCAAGATGTGAAGGAAACCATAAGGAACACCAAAAAAAATTGATAAAGAATGTGGAACTCTGCTAATGAGTTTATAAAACTTTTTTAAATACCACTCATGGAGGAGCTAGCTCAGGATGAGCCTATAAAATTAAGGTTGGTAGAGGTGCATGAGATTAGAGATAACAAAAAACATGCAATTGAACATCTCAATGAAGTCAACAAAGAATTCTTGATCAATTACTTAATCCAACCAATCAAATGTGCTTCAGTAGTAGATGGATTTGTAAAGAGAATTCACAGGGATTTGAAAAGAGAATTTGTTGACTGAGTGTATGGTGGAGAGTTGGAGCTAAAAAAAATGAAGTTAGTTATATTACGAGAAATAACCAAAGCATATGAATCTTGGGTCACTTAAGTAGAAGACTTGGCTTCAAAGAAGATAGTAATTTTTTATTTTGTATATATTTTCTACAAAATGACATTAAAACTATATATAGGAAAATGGTATTAGAAACAATAAGATGTAACTATCATCTTGATAGTTACAGAATGTAAAGAAACCCACTTGTCCTATAAAAGAGAGATTTGTAGCATAAATAAGGATTTTTTCCCATTGTAGCATCATATGGTACTATTATATTTGATTAAATAAAGAGAAGAAGGTAGTTTTGATAACCATGAATGTTCACAATTGTGTATGGGAATATTCTGCATATGCATTTGTTTTATAAGTTTCCTAATTGATATATCATATGAACTATTTATGTACTTATTATTTGATATGCTTATTCATTTTTAGTTATTAATGGGTGCATTGATGGTGTTACATGTATGGTTTGTAACTAATTATGGTTGTTACCTATTACATTATTTTTTAATTTTTCTACCTTTCTTTTGTTGAAAAGAAGTCAGTTAATGAGAACAGACATTGTGGTTGAGAAGTTAAGTATACCTTCATGAAAGTGAAAGGAAACAATTGGATCTACTGAAGCTATCATCCAAAGGTACTACAATCAGTACCACCTCAATTTGGGAGGTTGACTCCTAGAAGATTTAGAAAGAAGAAAGTAAAGGGAGATAGAGGACTAGAGAAAGAAGGTTCCAAAGGGAGACCGAGAAGGGAAGTGCATGAGGGTAGTGCACATGGGTGCAAGAGAAAAATGAATAATTTCTAAGGAAAATGGGAAGCTTAGCGGTGAGCTTGTGGTCGTAATAGAGAACAGAATACCCAAACTCGAAATTGAGAAAAGAGGTATGGGAATTGATTCTTATCAAGATAGGAACCAACACTGAGAGGGGAGAACACTCAGGGAATACAGAGGTAGTGAAGGGGATCCCTTGTGCAATTATATCCAGCTAGGAAGGAAGTTGAAATTTTGTTGTGGAAATGGACTCAATGGGTAGAAGGAATGTATATTGCTTCATTTTAGTGAAGGAGAGTGGTCTTCACGATAAAACCCACAACTTTTGAGAAACATGTGTTTTCCCCTACTGATATCATGGTCTGACATGGGGGTGGTCTGCTGTAAAAAGATTAAGATTAGCAGAACCTATGGTTGGGTGGAAAATCATTCGCCCTCATTTGGTTTCCTCGCTAGGTATATTTGAATAGATAAATCTATTGGAATGTTTAACATGTTTGATGCTTGTTCTATTTGCAATAATTATGTGCTTGTTTATTATGGAAGCATAGGACTTGTAAATAGAGTATAATAATTGACAATGATATATGCATGGATTGTACAATAGTATTATTTATTTAATTTATGAAATGATTTTGCATAATGGGTCATCCATGTTCAAGTGTTTATGTAGAGGAATTTGGGTTCCTAGACCTCAATTGGAGACAAGTAGGTACTAGTGATGGATTGGTTTTATGTATTTATTTAAACATTTGCTTGTGTGGGGAGGGTGAATGAATGATCAGGAACACCAAAAAATGTCTAAGTGTCGAGACGTTATCTAGACCTTCCATCAATGGGATAAGAGGTGATCTCAATCCTCTTTCAGAAATTTAGGTGTTGGAAGGATTCATAAATGACATAAGTCTAATCCATAAGCATGAGCTCGAGAGGCAGTGGGTTGTTGATTCACATTGATCCCGACCATTCCTCGAAGATCAATGGGCGGGAAAATTTCTTCAGAAAGGATTGTTTGGGTGATTTTTGAGGAGTTGACATTTCGAAGGGGAGAGATCAATATCCCAGAGGTGAGTTTTGTGTGTCTATCCCTCATTGGATGTCATAATTTGGAAATGTCATATGACCTTTTGGTATAGTTAACTTGTTGTTTGTGGAGCCTGATTATCTTCCTAATTCATATGCAATTCAAATAAACTTCATCATACAAAATTGATGCCCCTCCCACCCCCGTTCATGAGGGGGCCAATTTTTTTTTTTTTTTTTTCAATTCAAATATTGTAATTTCGTTGTCAATTTGGATCGTTCATTATAAGGTCAAAAAACTAATGGTAGAAGTTATGTTAGGTTTTTTTCCCTAATAGAAAACCCTCTTTTACGAGGGAATTGTATTGTGGTTGTGTATTATGGTGTAAAATTTTTTCAGACCCCAACCTAGTTTCAGTCTCGCTGATTTTTCAGTCAAATTTAAATGTCGAAACTCCAGTTTCAGCACTGGTTCAACATACGTTACAACACTGTTTTAGCATATGTCACAATGGTGTTTCAGCATATGTCTCAGCACTGTTTCAGCATATGTCATAGCGGTGTTTCAGCATATGTCACAGTGGTGTTTCATCATATGTTACAACATTGTTTCAGCATATGTCTCGGCACTGTTTCAGCATATGTCTCAACATTGTTTCAGCATATGTTACAGTGGTGTTTCAGCATATGTCACAGCACTGTTTCAACATATGTCTCAGCACTGTTTCAACATATGTTACAGTGGTGTTTCATCATATGTTACAACGGTGTTTCAGCATATAAAAACTTAACAGAAAATAAACTTCAGAACTGAAACATGAGGATTATGAACATCGTTTTCAATGCAGAAATAAAATATCAGCAATATGCAAAACTCAAAAAATATAGACACAAAGATTTTCGGTCTAACTTCAACCTTGGAAAAACCCACAAGGGGAAAACCAGTGAGAGAGGGCTTTGTATTATTTATGAGCTTCTGAGAAATTCTTTTACAGCATATTCATCTTTAGAAATTTACACAAACTTATCTGGACATTCTTGTAGCTTTGCTCCTCAATTTCTGAACCAGAAATTCGTACAACTGTACGGTTGTCCCAACAATTAATGTTGTACGGATTGTCTCAAAATTCATGCCAAAACCCTGCTAAGACTCAATTTCTGTGCCACTAAATGTTGTTCAGCAACCTTGGAATGCATGCCAATACTCCCAGAAATTGCAGTTGTTGTCTCTTTTCTTCAGCTCGACCTCTCTCTTGCTCTCTCTTGTTCTCTCAACAAGAATGCTTGAACTCCTCTTGTTCTCTAAACAAGAATGCTTCAACTTACCCAAGAATGGGTGCACCCTCTTTCCCAAGTAGACCTCATGAGGGAAGGTGAGGGGTTTTCTAATATAATGGCTAAGATTAGATTAGATGGGTGGCTCAGATTTGGTGTCTCTTCACACACCCTCACTTTAATAATAAAGTCACCTTTTAATTTTGCATCTCAAAAATTAAATGACTAGGACCCACATTCAGCACTTTCTCCCCCTTAGGTGCCTAGGGAAGAGAGACACTTGCCTTGGTACTTTATTTTAATTAAAAATTTAACACTCCCTCATACTGAAGAAAGTGTTACTCACCACTCCAAGCTTGTCCCTGAAAAATACAAACTTTCCCATGTTCAATGCCTTGGTGAGTATGTTTGCAACCTGCTCCGCAGTAGATATGTACTATAGCTCCACAACTCCTCTCTGAACATAATCACGGATGAAATGATATTGAATCTCGATATGCTTAGACCTGTCATGAAAAACTACATTCTCTGAGAGTTTAATCTAAATCTGATTATCATAGTAAATCATGGTAGGCCTCAACTGCACACCAAACAATCCAACCAACATATTGTGAAGCCAAAGGGCCTCACAACTAGCCTGACTAGCTGCCATATACTCAGCCTCTGCTGAACTCAAAGCCATTGACTTCTTCTTCCGACTGAACCAAGACACAACTGTTGATCCCAATCCAAAGAAACACCCTGAAGTGCTTTTCATGTCACTGACACATCCTACCCAACCTGAGTCTGTATAGCCAACCAAACGAATTCCATCTCCTATATGATAGTCCAAACCATAATCTACCATATCACAAAGATACCTGAGCACATGTTTTGCTACCACCCAATGCACTCTCCTCGGCTCCACCATGAACTGACTGAGAGTGTTGACAGCAAAACAAATATCTGTCCTGGTATTGACCAAATACATCAATGACCCGATCAACTGACGATACAAA
>SNQJ01S0079407.1:0-14366 GCA_010110895.2 Picea sitchensis | reverse complement strand
GGGGTTACCTTTTAACCATCTTAACCCACTTTCCTTATTTTAGGGTTAACCCACTTCTAATTTCTCCATTAACTTTATTATTTAAATAATTTATTTTGTATTCATTTTGACTTATAGTACACTCATCACTTCACTTTATTATTTACCTTCTAAAATCTCTTAAACCACTTTGACTACTTTGACCTTTTGGGACTTCTAGATGACTCATGAGGGTTCTGCAACTTTACATGGCCATAACTCTCTAACCATGGGGAGTTTTCTGGCGTTCCACATACCACTAGAAATGGCATGACATGTAGTATCCATCTAGAATATTCTTTCCTAAAAATATATCAAAACGCATACCATTATCCATCAAACAAACTTGGTTCCATTACCCAAACCTAGGTTCTCCAACTTTTCATGGCCATAACTCTCTAATCGTGAGGAGTTATGTGATGTTCCACATACCACAATAAATGGAATTACATGTACTATCCATATAGAATATTCTTACCTTAAAATATATTAAAACTCATACCATTATACATGAAACGACCTTGGGTCCATTACCCAAACCTTTTTGCTACCAAAATTCTCTACCGAAATTTCTCCAAGGGTTGACATCAATCACTAAGAGTTGACATCAATCTACAATATCACTCTCCAATGGTTGAAATCAATGAAAACCAACAATCCATACCAACTTTCCATCAACCTAAGCCAATTGTATGACAACTTGGACCCCATTCCATAACAAGGGGTATAGGGGAGATTTCCCCCTAGAACTGTCGCCAGGGGAGGTCCAGGGGGAGGACACAATTTTGGTAGCGCCCCCCTGGCAGGGGATTCAGGGGAAGCACCCCTAAAGTGAAAATTTGGGAAAATTTTCCTTGTAAAATATTGTAATTTCGTATTCAAGCTGGACCATTCATTATAAGGTCACAGATTTGAAGGTAGAAGTTATTTTAGGTATTTTTTCCCTAGAAGGAAACCCTCTCTGATGAGGGAACTATATTGTGGTTGTGTATTATTCTGAATATCACATTCTGATAGAGGATATTGTGAGAGAAATAAGATGAAGTTACAGTGGGTGTGTTGTAGGTTGTGTCCCTTCATTTTGTGGGATAATAGAAAGGAAGGACCTAACAATTTATCTGGTGGACGTATCCCACACTGGGTGAACCACATATATCTATGTCTCTATTGTATTATGTATCTTTTTTGTTTTATTTCCACAATTTTTTTATTTTATTTCTCCATGATCTTGTTATTCTAACAACTGGTATCAAAGTGAAAGGTAACTCACAGGATAAGAGGGTTCATGGTTCAAGTGGGAGCAATGGAGGAAGATGGAAAGTTTAGGTTATAGAAATTTAACGAAAAAAACAACGAGTTATGGAAGATACATATGGAAGATTAGTTATATCCGAAGGATATATTCCTAACATTGGGCATAATAGAAAAGAATCCAATGCCCATGAAGGACGAAGAATAAGAGGTTATTAACAGAAAGACACTAGGAACAATATGACTGAGGCTGGCAACGTCGGTGGATTTCAATATTTCAAAAGAAAAGACAACGAAGGATATGATTGACACATTGGATAAAATATATGAAAAAACGTTGATGTCTAATAAGGTATTTATAATAAAGCGATTATTTAATATGAAGATGTCAAAAGGTTTGTCTCTTGCAGATCATTTAAATGAATTCAATATAGTTACTAATCAACTAAGTTCTATAAAAGTGGAATTTGATGATGAGTTCAGGGATCTTCTAATCATGTTCTCATTGCTAGAAAGATGGAATGGTTTTGTCATGGTTGTAAGTAACTTTGTCTCTGCTTCAAACACTCTAAAATTTGATGATGTTGTTGGTTTTATCTTTAGTGAGGAAATGTGACAGAAAAGCACAGGTGAGACATCAGATAATGCGTTTAACATGGAGAACAATGGAAGACAAAAGGATAGGGGAAATGTATTAGGAAACCATAGGAATTATAGGAAGGGAAAATCCCAATATAGACTGATAAAGATAGAGTTTTGAAATTGTGGGAAGAAAGGACATCTAAAGAAAGACTACAAAGCTCCAAAGAAACAAAGAGATGGATAGTAGGAGAAAAATCAGGAACAAAATCTAACATATGATATGTCACACGATGCTTTGATTATGTCTGTAGATAATATTTTTGAGTCTTTGATAGTAGATTCAAGGGCTTCATTTCATGCCACACCCCATAGGAAACATTTTCTAGATTATGTTCAAGGTGATTTTGGACATGATCATTTGGGTGATGATGCACCATGAAAATTGTTGGAATGGGAAAGGTACAAATAAAGAAAAAGAATGGAAACCAATGGTTATTGAAAGAGGTAATACATGTACCAGATCTAAGGAAAAATCTGATTTCAACAGGTTAGTTGGCAAGTGAAAGTTGTATATCCATATTTACAGATAAGGCATGGAAGGTCACCAAAGGATCACTGGTGATAGAAAAAGGAGAGAAGGTAGGTACATTGTATTTATGTACTAGTAATAATGACTCTTCTATCTCTTTAGCTTATACAAGAGTGGATACAACACTTTGGCATCATAGGCTTGGACACATGAGTGAGAAGGGGTTGCATATACTTCACAAAATAAATTCGTTACCAGATCTTAAACAAATTGATTTGGATTTCTAGGAGCAATGTATTTATGGAAAACAAAAGAGAGTCATATTTCTAAGAGTCAGAAAAGAAAAGAAGAGTGAAAGGCTAAATATTGTGCATACAGATGTATGGGGAACAAATCAGGTATCATCTCTTGGTGTCTCTCATTATTATGCTAACTTTATTGATGATGCAACTAGAAAAACTGGGGTTTTTGCATTCAACAAAAATATGATGTTTCTAATACTTTTAAGAAATGGAAATCTTTGGTTGAGAATGAGAAAGGAAAAGGGTTGAAGTGTCTCAGATTAGACAATGTAGGTGAACATTGCAGCAAGGAATTTGATGATTATTTTTCATACCATGGGATTTGTAGAGAGAAAATAGTTCTAGGAACACCACAATAAAATTGTGTGTCAGAAAGGATGAACAGGATAATCATGGAGTGTGCAAGGAGTATGAGATTGCATGTTGGGTTGCGCTTACAGTTTTGGGAAGATGTTGTAGATACTGCCATTTACTTAATAAAAAAGGGACCTTCAAGCTATTTAGATGGTGAAATTATAGAGGAGGAATGGATAGGTAAAAATGTAAAATATTCTTTTTTGAAGACTTTTGGTTGTGAATCATTTGTCCATATTGATAAAGAAAATAGAATAAAGATTGAGGCAAAATCCAAGAAGTGTACCTTTATTGGATATGGTGTTAATGATTTTTTTTATCGCTTATGGGATTATGAAAATCAAAATATCATTAGGAATAGAGATGTCATATTCAATGAGAAGGCCATGTACAAAAATTAGTTGGAGGGAACATCATGAAAAATAAAAACTAGAATACACAGTGCTTGATGAGATATTTGAAAAAGAAATTACAGAGGTACCAGAAAATCAACATGTACAACAACTTGAGAAACATGTACCTTGAACTCCTACAAGTGTTGTTAGAATATCTACTAGGTTAAGTAGACCCCCCAAACGATACTCTCATTCATTGTGTTATTTATTTTTGATTGATTGTAGTGAACCAGAATGTTATGAAGAGGCAATGCAGGTAGACACTAAAAAGAAGTCGGAGGAAGGCGTGAAAGAGGAAAAAAATTCGTTGTTAAATAACCAAACATAGGACTTGGTTTAGTTTCCTGCAGGAAAAAGATAATTGTAGAATAAATGGGTTCATAGGTTGAAGGAAGAAGATGGAGGAAAAAAGAAGTACACATAAAGACTTGTTGTAAAGGGATTTTCACAAAAGAAAGGTATAGATTTTGATGAAATATTTTCTCTTGTTGTTAAGATGACTTCAATTAGTATTATTTTAAGTCTTGTGGTAGTATAATATTTTCATCTTGAACAGTTAGATGTAAAAACAACTTTTCTCCATGGGGATTTGGAGGAAGATATTTTTATGCAGCAACCACAGGGGTATGAGGTTGAAGGGAAGGAGAATTTGGTATGTAGGATGAAGAAGAGATTGTATGTCCTAAATAAATCTCCAAGGAAGTTGTATTTGAAGTTTGATAAGTTTATGACATAACAAGGTTATAGTAGATGTCAGTCTGATCACTGTGTTTATTTTAAAAGGCTAGAAAATGGAAGCTATAATATCTTTCTATTGTATGTAGATGACATGCTTGTTGTAGTGTCTAATATGTAGGATATAAATGTTCTCAAGAAGAAATTAGATAATTCATTTGCGATGAAGGATTTGGGTGCTGTAAATAAAATCCTTGGTATGAGAATAACAAGAGACAGGAAAAATTGCAAATTGACATTGTCTCAGGGTGAGTACACAGAGAAGTTGTTGGAGAGATTTATAATGAAGAATGCAAAACCAGTTAATAGACGTTTTTCCAATCATTTCAAATTAACTAAGGAAATGTGTCCCAAGACATAGGAAGAGATAGAATACATGTCCAATGTCCCTTATTCATTAGTAGTTGGAATCTTGATGTATGTGATGGTTTGCACAAGACCATCTATTACACATGCAGTGGGAGTTGTCAGTAGGTATATGAAACATCTAGGTAAAGAAAATTGGGAGGAAGTAAAGTGGATTCTTAGGTATTTGAGAGGTACTGCTACTCATGCATTATGATTTGGAGGTTCAAACACTATTCTACAGGGATATGTTGATTCATATATGGCAAGTGATAAATATAGTAGGAGGATCACCACAAGGTATGTTTCACTTTCAACGACAGAGGCAGAGTATGGTGTTGCTATGGTGGCTACTAAATAGATTATTTGATTACATAGGTTTATGGAGGAATTGGGAAAGAAGAAGGAGAATAGCAGGTTGTATTGTGACAGTGAGAGTTCCATTCATCTTGCAAAGAAATTAGTCTTCCATTCAAATACTAATCATATAAATCTCAGGTACCATTTCATATGATCTGTCTCGGAAGATGGACATTTGAAGTTGGAAAAGATACATACTAGCTAGAATCCTACAGACATGTTAACAAAGGGAGTAACCAGGGAGAAACTGAGTCCCTGCTTAGTTTCAGTTGGTCTTCAATCCTGAACGTGAAGAAGAGAAATTTTTCAGGTCCAAGGTGGAGTATAGTCCAACATGTACAACAACAATGGAGTTGTTGTGATCAGTCTCCAAGTGGGAGATCGTTGGTTGTGAAGCCTGATTATCTTCTCGATTCAGAGGTTTGTTTCAATCATGTTGGGACCCAATTCCCTAAATGGGGGGTGTTGAAGGGATTACACCCCCAAAACTATCGCTAGAGGCAAGAGGAGCCAACTTTTGTAGCACCCCCCTAAGCGGGGGATTCAGGGGCAATGCCCCCAAAGAAAAATTTTGGGAAAATTTTCCTTGTAAAATATTGTAATTTTGTATTCAATATGGATCATTCATTATAAGACCACAAATTTGACAATAGAATTTATTTTAGGGTTTTTTTTCCCTAGAAGGAAGTGTTGGATTACTGAGAGGGGGGTGAATCAGTAATAAAGAAACTTAATCATTTTCTCCTAAAATACAAGTGTTATATCGATGTAGCATTATCATCCAATAGTTACAGAATAAATAAAAAATGAACAAATGAGTAATCACACACATACACAATACACCAATGTTTTTACATGGAAACCCAAAGTGGGAGAAAACCAAAGAATGATTTTTCTTATATGTCTTGAAGAATTAGATTCATTGGAAGAACCAACTTCCTTTGTTTTATAGCTGCAATTGGAAGGAGGATCCAACCCCCTAGTTTTTCAGGCTATAACCTGAGCGAAGATCCGACTCCCCAATTCTCTAGATACAACCATAAGGAGGCTACAACCCCCTATTTTCTACGACTATAACCGAGAGGTGGCTACAACCACATGTCCTTGCCCCATCCAACCGCCCTGAAATATAAATGTCAAATTTCGACAACCTGTCATTGTCACTGAATCAACCACTGTCACTATCAACCTGTCACTATCAGCCTATACCAATAACCTTTAACAACCTATACCAATCAACCTGCACCAAACAACCTGTAGAAATAACCTGAACTAACATGTACAATGCATCGACCTTGAATCATCAAGATGTACCAACATCATCAACTATACACCTCATGTATGTGCCAACTTATCAACTATACACCTCATGTATGTGTCAACTCATCAACTACTTTTCTCAACCATGTACCCAACATGTACCTCAACCATATACCAAAGATATACACCAATATAACCATCAAAATTTATCTAACAATTCATCACTCTATCCATAAACCAAATACCATAAACCCTTACATCAAACCATGTTCCACAACCTCACTGTTATGTAGCCTCAAGATAAACCAACGACTTCAGCAACGCATCACAACCAAAATACAAATACCCATATGCCAAATACCAACAAAAAAATACCAAATGTATCCCTAAACAAATCTTATATATGCAGCAATACTAAACATCCAGTACCATCTCAAGAGATAAACCCTAGCTCACAAAACATACCTCAAACAAGACATGCCATATCTCTCATAAATAGACTCCAACCATGTTGTTGCCGCACTTTTTCTAGCACAATTTTTCTGCCACACTTTTTCTGCCATGATTTTTCCGTCGTACTTTTTCTGCCGTAGTTTTCCTACCGCATTTTTCCTGCCGCACTTTTCCTGCCACATTTTTTTTTGCTGCAATTTATCTCTATCAATAATACCTACCCAAATAACCTTTCATAAAATAGATATTCAATGATATTCAAGTGTGATTCAAATGAGAGAGCCTTGCCTCTTATTTATACTTTCGTGTAGCTTCCTGAAGGGGTTACCTTTTAACCATCTTAACCCACTTTCCTTATGTAAGGGTTAACCAACTTCTAACCACTTGTCCACTTAGTAATTTCTCCATTAAATATATTATTTAAATAATTTCTTTTGTATCCACTTTGAATTATAGTACATTCATCACTTCGCTTTATTATTTACCCTCTAAAATCTCTTAAACCACTTTCCTTATTTTAAGGAGTTCTCCATTAACTTTATTATTTAAATAATTTCTTTTGCATCCTCTTTGACTTATAGTACACTCATCACTTCACTTTATCATTTAAATAATTTATTCTTTACAAACACTTTGACGACTTTGACCTTTTATGGCTTATAGATGAATTATGAGGGTTCTCCAACTTCACATGGTCATAACTCTCTAACCGTGAGGAGTTATGTGATGTTCCACATGTTGAAACGGATCTTTAAAAAAAAATCTCCCTTAAAGGCCTACATTTTTATTTTTTGTGTTTCAGCTTTCTGAAAATAAGAGTTTTGTCATTTCTAAATTCACGATACCTTTTATCAATTTTTTGGATAATGAACGGAAAAAAAGTTTACAAAAATATAATTTTTCCAACGCTCTTTCGAAAAATTATTTAAAACGAGTTGTAATTCTAAATTTGCGATTTTTTAATTTAAACGTGAAAGAAATCGGGATTCGGGGTTTTCTGTAACTAGATGTTTGATGCAAATTGAATCACGAAACCTCGATCCCCGATTTCCCAATACATTTAAATCTTAATTAAAACATGAATTAGTTTAATCTCTTCTAAAAAAAGGTTTAAAGTTAACATAATTACATCGCGATTTCGAGATTCGTGGTTCTATGGGAGCGCATCTCTTGTCATCATGTTTCCCGAAATCCCAATTTCCGAAATCCCTATTCATAGATCACGTTAGATTAAACTAATAATGTTTTGGACCTAATCATGATTATTCAGTTAATTAAGATAAGTTAAGTCCTGCTTAAAACAAACAAACCGTCGCGATTTCACAATTTCGGGGATCGGACTTCATTGGTAACATACTTCTCGACATCAGGATTTCTGAAATCCAGATATCGTCTAATCTCAATTAATTAATGAAATAAAAAACGTTTAAATCTTAATTTAAACATCACAATTTCACGATTTCGACGATCGGGTTTTTTCGATGACATACCTTTCGACATAAAGATTTCCAAAACCCCGAAAAGTGATGCTTTCAGATTTAATCTATAATTAACACTAATAAATCTTCTTTCTAAAACAGGTTTAAAGGTAATCTTTCTTTAAGTGTTCATTAATGCTTTGTTTTCCGATTAAGTAAGTTTCTCGTTTTATTTGAAAAAACCGAGAGCATCTAAGTATGGACATTAAAGGCATATCTCGGTAAAATATCTTTTACATTAAGAGCTTTAATTTCATGACAGTTGTGCAAATATCATCATTTTTAAGATATATTCTAAGTAAACGTTCGAACATCTGTATTTACATTTTAAGCTGATCTTATTCATCCACTTTCTGTGACAGGTTTTCAAGGCAAACGCAGAGCCATGGCACCTAAAAAAGCATCGAAGAAAAATGAAGACACACAGGAAGGTGATATTATCTCTGATACTACTCCACATGCCATAAACTCCATCAAATAATGGACTCAAATTTTCGAATTGCTGGAGTACGAGCTAAAGAATGCTGACTCTGATTATGAAAATCATCTCCAGGACATTGCTAAGTCTGAGCTTCATAAGCTTGTTGCGCGTTCGAGGCTGGTGGCATATACTGATATGGTCAGTTGGTCTCTGGATAAGGTAGATATCCCAACAAGGAGCATTCAGAACGAGCAAGGAGCTATCGTCGGCTCATTCGGGCCTGAGCACATTCAAGTAATGTATAAACTCTCGCCGAATAATAAACACACCTTTAATGCTGAATTTTTAGCTGAGTTTCAGAGAAAAGAATGTATTGAGGCAGACCAGACATACCCTGACATGATTAGAGGATGGGTGAAGTGTGAAGCAAACTTTAGGGCCGATTCTCATGGGATTTATTCTACAGGTTCCTTAAATGAATATATGGTTTATATAGCCATGATGTTATGCAGACTTTTTAGGAGAAAAGATCCCTGTCACTTTCATGTAGACTGGGTACCCTTTTTAGAGGAACTTTCAGAAGGAAATGGTTTTATCTGGCATAAAATTTTGTCAGATAACCTAACGAAAGAAATTCTAAATTACAAAGCAACCAAGTCAAAAGGACAACCAGTGTATTTTTATATGTTTGCATACATTATGGATGCAATTTGTTTTATGACCCACTTTCCATTAATGAATTGGAGTTGGAGCATTTCCTACCCAGAGCCTGTTCATAAATATCACTCATCCCTTTGGGAAGAAAATGCTAAAGAGGCATTTTACGAGGTTTGTCATTTTGTCATTATTCCTATGCACAAGTTATTTTTTGGATGCGAACCCCCTCGCATATCTGACACAATCATACAAAGTCTTAAATTAGTTGTCGACTGGTTTATTGAGGAAACTTTTTCCTACATTAGGTTTTATGGCTGTTCCATTCCCCCTCATGCACTCTCGAAATTCTTACTAGAGAGATTGGTATGCAGAGAAGTAGCTCATCAGATAGCCAAGGGAGGTTTTGGATTGGAATTAAAAGCACTTCAGAAAAAAGCATGGCCATCTTTCCCTGTTCATATTGGGAAATTTCCTTTATCAAACTTAGGCCATTCTAAGGTAGAGGCCGAGTCATTGGAAGAAGTGAAGCTAGTAAATATTGAACACAGAAAATATGGCCCCTACCAAATAATAAGTAGGCATTACATACATTGTAATTTAAAGGCATATGAACATGAAATGTCTGTTTATAATAATATATTTAAAGATGTTAAGACTTATGAAGAAGAGTTGAATAGATTCCATGCCTTTCCACCTGACTCACAGGCTGGGATTGCATCTTTTCAAAGCCATAGGCGAAGCTGCCTACCTAAGATTTTACAGGGTGAAATTTTGACCCCATCGCCAGAACAGGAAAAATCCCCTCCAGGATTTGAAACTAATACTCAAGGTAAAGCAAATGACAAAGGTAAGTTGAAGAATATTGAGATACCTTCCCAAGATGCAGAGGGGTATCAAACCAAAGAATCAGGAATGGATAAGGGAAAAGAGCCAGAAACAATTCCAGAAATCATGAAGAAGGTTCCAGAAAAAATAGGAGGAACAACTTCAACAGAACTTGGTAGTCCTATCACCTCTTTAACTCCATTATAGACGACTTTCAGAACCCCCCATGAAGGAGTTTTATATGTCAGTGATCTAGATCCGATTTCAAGAGATGAAATCCCCCCATCAGATTACTTTTTCAGTAAAAAACGAAGAGCAGTCTTGAAACAGGAAATTCATCCAAGAGGAGAAGGAACGATTAAAAATCATAGAGTTATTATAGATGAAATGAAACTCAAGGATGGAGAGTTTGATACAGAATTAGAAGGTACAATGGATGTTATAGCATCAACAAAGATGTATTCTGTAGGCAATTTAACAACTCTTCTTGAACAGAAAGACCAAACAATAATCGAGTTGCACGACAAACTAAAAGAAAATGAAAGAAATATTAGTTGGGGGATACAGAAGGGTATAGAACAAGCTAGAATAAAGGATATGCAAGAAATCCAGAAGTTGAATAAATACTTGGATGAATAAAAACACTTAATAAAGGCCACATAGGAATAGGTTCAAAAGCTGGGGGAAGAAAACAAACATTTGCAACATAAGATTATCTCTATTACTAACCAAGTAGTAGAACTAGAAAATTTCAAGACACAAGTATTGCAGATATATTTGAGAATAGAGGAAGGATAGTAGAAAGTGTTCTTGAATCTGGAAGTAATCCAAAATTATTTTCAGGAATCAAATAAGTCTTTGGAGAATGTGTTCTAGAAAGAAAGGGAGGCAAAAGTAGCTAGGACAACATTTCAGAAGGCAGTTTCTTTCTCGTCGAAGGAAGGAATTGGAAAGACTAAGAAATTATCTATTTCTGAACAGGTTAAAGGGGACATAATGATAAAAGTGTGAGAAACAAAACTGGCTGAATATAAACGAATCACAAGAGAAGTTAATGAGGATTGCCAAGGAATCTTCGATCTCCTAGAAAGAGATTCATTGAATATCGGAACAGATGATTGTTCTGGATTGTTAGGAAAAATCAATATTGCCAAGCACCAGCTAAGGTTAAAAGAAGAGCTGGAGAAAATGAAAACAGAGATTGCTAAAATTAAATTGATCAATGTAACAGAGATCAACAAGTGGATGGTGACTTCAAATTTAAAGTTGAAAACTGTTAAATTCACAGAAAGAATGATAGAAAGATGGTTGCCCGAATTGCAGAAAAGATTCTTCTCATTTGAAGCAAATGAGATACCCGATGCTCCTAGGATCTTTGTGAATTTTTTAAGGAAATGTGTTCAGTGTATTGATGCAGAAAAAGGAAGTTCGTCAACGCAAGTTTAAAACCTTTTTAAATGTTTTTATTATTAGAAATTAAAAAGGAATTGTAAAACGGTTGACATTATTTTTATGTAACCGAAATATTAGGAAGTTGGTTAGTCACCAATGAAAATTTTTGATGAAAATATATAAATATAGTTTCAAAAGGCTGATAAAAGGCTTTAGAAATTTTGGAAAGAGCCATTTTGTAATATCAATTTTCAAATACATCAGAATATAGATTGCAAACGAGATTCTGGATCCTGCAACTTTGTAGCTATGTGTCTTTTCCCTGTTTATTATACTTTGTTGAATTTTTCCTTTTAATGTTTTATCTAACAAGTAATCAATTTGAAGTTATATACATCATTGATTTATATTTCATATTGGTTTGGATGTCAAATGATTTACAATTTTTCCTCTGAAATCACTTTTAGTTATTTCAAGACATGTAAAACTTTTATTCCTTAATACTTAACTCTTGTTAGAAACCTAATTTTTCTTTCATCATTGTCTATTGAAATATGAGATTCTTTCTTGATTAAAGCCTCATATTTTTCTGTAGTGTTTATTTGTTATTTACAGTTCTCGAAATTGTTACAAAACCAAGAAATGGCCTCGAATGAGTTTACATTACCATTTTGGGTTTTAAAATTGTTTTTCTTGTTCTCATCTCTGAAAATCTGAAGTAACAAACTGATTTAAATCTCTTTACAAATAAATAAAGTTTAATCATCCATGACTGTCCCAAGTAGAATACAACCCAACGTTGAAACAGGCCTTCAGGATCAAACCAGTATTGCCTTGAATTTATTTAGTACCATATTACAAGCAGAAACTAACCGAGTTGAGTTAGAATGTTGATGGGCTGCTATTGAGAAAGACATTAGCATCCAAGAACAACAGGAAGCAAGACAGAGGCAGTTGAGAAATTGATTCTACTTCATTCTTCCTTTGATTTCTTATTCCCAAATCATTCCTTTAAATCAGTTATGGATGCCTTGAAGGTATGCTTTATATCCTTAAAGAATAAACTCAGGAACAACATCTTTTTTGCGCCATTGCCGGGGAACGAAGAAACAAATCTTTTCCCTGGGAAGAATGACATTGACATTTTCCATTTTTGATAGTGAACAAAAACATAAAACTTTCTAAGGATAACATTTTTCACTTGGCGACTCCATAATAACTAAATTGGATATTAGCCGAAAGAACACCTGAAAAAACCCGGATAGCAAGCAGACATCGCTAGTCTCCGATCCAGAAAAAATTTTAAAATCGCGAAAATTACTGAAACAAGTCCTTTTGTCCACATATACTATAGATCAACATGACTTTACGCAATCAAACTCATCGGAAAATTTTGAAAGATCACTTTCACTTCCCCCTTCATTTGATACTTGCTCATTTCCTGAAGTTTCTTCTCCAGATTTCCGAGAATCTTCTCCTCACACTGTCCAAACTTTAGTCCCAAATCTAACCATGGTTTCACAAGGAGGTGTTGGAGCTAGAGGTGGTTCCCCTGGAGGTGGTCAAGTACCACTTCCTGGGATTTTTGCTAAAGTAGCTGCTAGATATGCTCCCCTTGTTCTTCCTGTCCTCTTCATGATCTCCCCGAGAATTATATGAAAAGCCTTCCGAAATTTACTAGGGAAGGTGATTTGACTGCCCAAGAACATATAAACATTTTTGATCAATTTGTTGACTTACTCGGAATAGAACATGAAGATGTTTATTATAGACTCCTTGTTCAAACTTTTGAGGGACAGGTGAGGACCTGGTTCCGATCCTTAGAAGCTGGATCTTTAAGATCCTATGAAGAACTTGAAAGTGCATTTATTAGACAATGGGGAGAGAGGAAAGATCACCTCTACTACTTAACTAAATTCAGAGCCCTTAGAAAGAAAACTCTGAGTCAGTTCTAGAATTCACACAGAGGTTCAATAAGTTGTATAATAAAATTCCAGTTGAGGTTAAACCTTCTCAACCTGCAACAAAAGTGCCTTTTGCTAGCGCTTGTGGCCCCGAATTTGCCTTAATATTGAGAGAAATGAGATCAATAGATCTCACAAAGATGCAGGATGATGCGCTTGAGATTGAATCAAATATGATGGCATCAGGGAAACTTAAAGCAAATCCTGAAACTGGAAATAAAGAAAATAAGAAATTTAAGGAGCAAGGTGGATCTTCAGGGTTAGGAAAATCATCGGGAGATAGAATAGAAGAGATGGCTAGGTTCATTCGAGAATTTTCAAACAAGATCTTGAAAATGGAACTAGAGAAATCGAAAAGAGATAATTTCCCCAGAAAATATTTTCGAAGAAATCGTAAACCTCAAGGACCACAAAAAATAGTTAAAAATGAAGATAAAAAAATTCCAACACCCTTTAAAAGTGAAAACTATATTGGAGAGGAAGATTTAGGAGATTTTGAAGAAATCGATGAAGATATTAGTAACCTTGGTGATGATAATAAATCCCCTTATTTATCAAGATAGGATTTCGAAGCATCTTTAAGTAAATAAAGTACATCGGAAGAACAGGTTAGCAATAATATGACTGATGATTTCACATATCAAAATATTGTAGATTATATTATTGCTAAACTACAGGGAAAATATAATTTGAGACCAAGAAACAAAAATCCCCCAAATGTTCCAACAAAAAAAAGTTGCCAAGAAACGAAACCGATGAGGTAGCTCCAAAGGTTGTAAATAAACAGTCTGCAAAAAGAAACACAGCTGATACACAACCTGTACAGTCAGAACCAGTAGGAACACTCCCTTTGAAGACACAAGCTCCTATAAAAGAAAACAAGGTCACATCTCAACGTAAAATTGAGAAGAAAGGTATGGAAGCCCCGAATATCAAAAATGACAAGGCTCTAGGAAACTTTAATTTGGAAAACGAAATAAATAAAATCAAAATTCCTATTCCCCTTGTTGAGTTAGCTAAAAATCCCATATACAGAAAACAAATC
>SNQJ01S0079406.1:20474-56399 GCA_010110895.2 Picea sitchensis | reverse complement strand
TTGAATCCATCTTCTTTTGTAGTTCATTTATGTCCCTACACATTTCTTCACCTTCATCAAGAGTCCAGGTAGGATTTTCTGGAGGCTTATTTGGTGTAGAAGTTCCCTTTTTTGGTGGCATGTTGGCCAAGTATGACTTCTGAACCTTGATTTTGATGTGGTTCTGCTAGACAATATTTATTCTATTGTATCTCCCAAGTTTCGGCCCTTCTGGGTATGAAAATTTATTTTATGTAGTTCTCTGATATTTCTTCTCTGCAATGCCACATGTCTGATCAAAATTGGATGTGCCAAGTGGAATTTACGGTAACGTCCCCACACCTTGCTGGTTTTTGGACTTTCCAGGAGATCTCACTTGTATAGCATGCCCCGAACAAAATAATTGATATAAAATTATGAAACTCACACCAGAAATACTACAGACTGTCCATGATCCAATGAAACCAGTCCCACTCAATTTGGATACTCTAGTAATAAGTTATGATTGTTTTACCTGGAACACCTTCTTGATACTAGTCAATAGGACTAGTCAGATACCCTATGTTACACAGGGTGTATCTACAATTTTAAGATGACCCAAAAGCTGAAATTTTTACCAAAAATACCTTACAAATTTCTGTAAATAGCCTTCATATTTCAAGGTCTGGAGCGTTACATAAAAGTGGTTATAGCGAAAATTCCGCAATGACTCAGTTTAGGATGATTCCAGTACCCTATCTTGTACAGGTTGTATCTCCAAAAGTATAAGGCCTCGGGATCTAAATTTTGAACCCAACGTACCTTGGTATGTCTACTAAATATACTCCAAGACGTTCCTTCTGAAACATTGTAGAAAAAAATTTATAGCAAAAATGCCAAGGTGTCTCATATGTAGCAGCGAAACTCGAAGACCTTGAGCTCTTATACCATATGTTAAGAACCAAATATCAATATAGCATAGAAAAACCTTAGAAAAAGTACTCAACGCCTTGAAAAAGAGATAATTTCAGATAATAAGCCTCTTGGAGGGGGAAACCTCCTTTTACCCCACTTAAATGTTCAAGTACAAGATGATTCAAAATGAAAATGTCTCCTTCGTATATATAGGAGACTTGAGGTATAATTACAACTAATGGCTTAAAGCCGACATAAATAAAATAACATTAATAATATAATATGCCCAAATTAAGTGGTAATGAGCCAATATTAGTGCTTAACATTACCTCATTCTCGTCAGAATCTAATAGTTGTTTGCTTCTCCCCCATTGATCTATCATAAGATCTTATGTTCACAAATCATCGCCCATTGCTTCCACTGTGCCTTCGTCTTCATTGGTCAACCTACATGTGCCTTCCACATGTCCTCTTCTCATTCATGCACCTTAATACCACATGTCCTCTTCTCATTCATGCACCTTGTTAGCATCAGAAGTCACTCCTGGATTGCGACAGGAGCAGAGCCAAACGCCCATCATTTTTATGTCATGATAAGTTTAATGGATGATCAAATGGTTAGAGACCCAGGACAGAATCACTTTATCTCAGAGACCAGGTCTAGTATGTAAAGAAAAAAGGAGGTCTTGATCTAACCTCAGTTAGTGGGTTGATTGTAAGATGAGCAGGTGGAATACTTGGTGAGAGGAATGAGCAAAACTACCTCGGGCAATAGGCCTTTCAGCAGTTTGCATAAGAAAATCTCTAAATACAAGATCCTCTTGGTTCAGAGTTTCGAGGAACTGAAGGGGTGACTTGACTGGATCCTCTAATTCCAAGTCATTCATCATTGAGAAAATTGCAAGACCAATTAGAGACAATGCAAATGTTACAATGATCCAACCTACATCATCCTATAACAACTACAACTCGACTGGATCCTCCAATTCCAAGCTGTTCTAACATAGTGCAAACAAAGATATGAAAGAAACTGACATTCATAAGGCAATAAGTCTTAAGAGTCAATGCATAACCAGAATAACCAGTGCTTCATTAAAGATTTTACAATCAGGAGCCTTGCTCAACCATCAATCCTTTGAAAAATATCAAAACTAAGTATATATACTCCTAAACATTTTCCCAACAGAGGCGTCCTAGAATTTCAGGATGGGGCATCTCTTCAATCAAATCTGGCCTGCACTCCTCTATCATACGCCACCTTAACTCTGCATGGCTCGTTCCAGGGGGTACTTGAGTCCTTAAATGCTGAATTAGTGTGCTCAGACTTCCCTAGTGAGTCGAGGACTCGGCATGGATTCTGTTGGAAAAAGACAGCACAGAGGACCATCTCGGGCAGACTTCCTGTCGAGACAACCATACCTTGCAATTAATGAGTGAGGTGAGGTTTTAACCACCCTCTCTCTTCTTCATTCACTCTGTGCGGGTATCAGGATTGAGATCAAGTTGAATTGGCACTTGGAGAACACGGTGATCCCTTCTGTAGCTAAACCCGGTGCTTCGGCCCTTTGCTCAGTTCTTTCTATCGCCCCCAAGTGACCACGGGCTGTGACCATGTGCCTATCTTCAAAGGATCTTTCGAAATTTCACGTTTCATGGATGGGAGGAGGCTTCTCCTTATGCTTCGAATCTACAAAAGGCGAGGTGGTGACATAACCTAATAGCACGCCATACGTCCCTCTGGATGGATGGTCCTGATCATCTCGACAATAATGTGGGCCTGGGTCCTGGACGCCTTCGGCGGTTCGCGTCTCACAGCTGGGAGGAGGCTGCTCCTTGTGCTTCAAAGTCATGATAGGTGAGGTGGTGACATAGCCTAATCGTGTGCCATGTGTCTCTCTGGATGGACGGTCCTAATCATCTCAGCAATAATGTGGGCCCGGGTCCTGGATGCCTTCGACACTTCGCATCTCGTAGCTCGGAGAAGGCTGCTCCTTGTGCTTCAAAGTCACGATGCGTGAGGTGGCGACATAGCCTAATCACGCACCACGCATATTTTTCGATGGACAGTCCTGATCATATCGGCAATAATGTGGACCTGGGTCCAAGACGCCTTCGACACTTCACATCTAGCGGCTGGGAGGAGGCTGCTCCTTGTGCTTCAAAGTCACGATGCGTGAAGAGGTGATAGAGCCTAATCGTGCACCACGTGTCTCTGGATCAGATGACTGAAATGATGTCAACGTTTTGGGACCCGTCTCATCACATGACGCACGCTAGCACCCTTTCCCCAGGCCTACTCCTTTGTGACCGGGTGCTATGACTGTGGGCCCGACTCTGGGCGCTTTTGGCATTTCGGGGTTCAGGTTTTCGGGATGTGAAATGACAAGAATCCCCTCACCCTTCGAACTCTCGAATGCTGAAATGCCTACGTGACTAGATCTTGTGCCGCATGTCTTTCATATGAACAACCGAGATGGATTTATCATTAAAAAGGGGGCTACCTCCATTCACAGGCTCGCTTGACGTGACCCGGCGCTAGGACCATGGGATCTGTTTTAAAGGTACCTTCGGCATTTCACATTTCGGCAATTTTAGCTATAGTAGATGGGATATCCCTTGTCTCTTAAAATGTCGATCCCCGAAATGCCGATTGGCTGCCACCTGCCCCAACTGGATCAGACGGCCCAGATTTTGTCTTGAAATATTGGTTTTATCTCTTGTGCTATATCTCGGGCAACTTGGTAGCCCCAAAATCCTGATGACTGTCAACCAGCTCTATATATGAATCTCGGCCACTGACAACAAAACTTCGCCTGCTCGCTTGACTTGTAGCCTGAAATGAGATTTTTCCATGCTACACTTGGGTGCTTCTCATGCAACCTGCAGACCTGGGTACTCTTGTGCCCAAGAAAAAAATTGTTGTTAACATTAGGCTCCATGATGGATAGAGTCATCCCTGTGATGCTCTAAGAACTCATTTTGCAGCTTTGGTGCCTTCTATTGGGTTATGGAGTCATTATTTGAAAATTAAAGATAAAAAGAAAAACAATATTTACAACCACAGAAGAGCCATGTGCGGCTCAAGAAAAACATCTTTTCAGGAAATGCCCATTCACAGGGCCATTGAAAACTTCTTGATCCTTCAAATCTTGCAACCTGTAGGTATTATTTGAAAATACTTCAAAGATCCTGAAAGGCCCGATCCACAGGGCCTCAAATTTGTCGTGCTTGCCCTTATCTTGCTTAGGAGCATCCCATTTCAGTACCAGGTCTCCCATCTAGAAATCTTCCTTTTTGGCCTTCTTATCAAAACACTGCTTGATCTTCTGCTGATGGTCCTGAATTCTATCCATTACCTGCTCTCTGGCCTGCTGGACTTCCACCAGTTGATGAACTCTTCTGATCATGTCATCAGTCTCTTCTTGATAATCCTGGAAGAACTTTGCTACAGGAATGGCTAGTTGAGAAGGGAAAACAACTTCTGCTCCATAAACTAATTGGAAAGGGGATATGCCTATAGATCTCTTTTTGGTCACTCTATCGGCCCATAGAGCGAATTTCAACTTTGAATGCCAATCCTTTTTGTTGTCCTCCAATAGTTTTTTGATGATCCTTATCAAGATTTTGTTGGAGGACTCTGCTAGACCATTTCCTTGGGGATAGTATGAGGTGGAGTGAATCAGTTTGATCTCGAATTGCTCACAGAACTTGGCTAACGGCTCAGCCTTGAAAGAGGTTGCGTTATCAATAACAATCTTTCTTGGGCAGTTGAATCTTGTGATGAGGTCTTCCAGTAATCCAATGATTACCTTGTGGGAAGCACTCCTGGTGGGGATAGCTTCAATCCACTTAGTAAAGAAATCTGTAGCAGTCAGGATCCATATGTGCTGCCCACTGGAAGCAGGGTGTATTTCTCCAATAAAATCTAGGCCCCATTGATGGAAAGGTCCTGAAACAACCATAGGATTTAAAGGCAAAGAATTGAGCTGTTGTTTTCCTACAAATCTTTGACATTTGATACAGGCTCTAACCTTTCTACAGACATCAGTGAATACGGTGGGCCAGTAGTATCTATCCCTAAGGATTTTATAGGCTGTGGCTTTCCAGAAATGATGCCCTCCACATTGGCTATCGTGAAATTCAACCATGATCCTATCAGCCTCTTGTGGATTCATACATTTCAAAAGAACCCCCCAAGGGTTCTTTCCAATATAAAACTTGATCGACAAGGCAGTATCTGACTGCTTTGATCTTCATATATCTTGCCTTGTTTCTGTGTAGGCCATCTAGAGGCCGCAAATCCTTCAGAAAATATATGACATCCTTATACCAGGGACATCGAGCCAACATGGGTTCTGCTTGAGGGTCTATATTAGACAACTGATCTTGCTGATTTTCTGAGCATTAATTGATGAAACCTACCCCCAAATATTTGCAATTTGGTTCAGCCAACAGCTTAGCTAAACCTTGACCTTTGATTAATTTGGTAGGCCTTATTTCTAAGTCAAACTCAAGGATCTTGGCTATCCACTTACTCCTCCTCCCGTCTATGTCAGGCTGAATAAAAATGTCTTTAACAGCAGTCGAGGGGACATATGCAATGATTTTTTACTGCAGGACATAGGTTCTAAAGGCTTTGAGAGCCTTTACTAGGGCATAGGCCTGCTTCTCCATAATTTCGTACCTAACTTTGGCATCCCTCGGAGCTCTGCTAAAATAGGCAATAGGCTGCTCTAGCCCGGCCTTGTTTGTTTGTAATAAAATAGCAGCCACTGTGTCAGGTGAGGAAAAGGAGAAAATAGGGAAATCCTTTGAGTAATAGGGACTGATAAGCATAGGAGCTTCAGTCAAGGCCTTCTTTATCTACTCAAAGTAACTTCACGATTCATAAGTCCACCTCACTTCATTTCCTTTCCTCAACATGGCTGCTATATGTCTTACCCCTTCAACAAAGTTAGAAACAAATATCCTTAGAAAATTAATCTTACCAAGGAAAGATTGGACCTCCTTCTTGGATCTTGGAATTGATAAGGCCTGTATTGCCTCAACTCTGCTAGGATCAATCTTGACTCCTTCTGCTGATACTATGTGGCCCAGTAATTTTCCCTCCTTCATGGCGAACAGAGATTTCTTGGGATTCAATGAAATGCCAAAACTCCTGCATTTCAGGAAAACCTTCCTGAGGTGACAACAGTGTTCTTTATCAGATTTTGAAAAGATGGTTATGTCATCCAGATAGATGACCACAAACTTATCCTTTTCACCAATGAAAGCTATGTCCATGGCACATTGAAATGTTTCCCCTGCATTCATCAATCCAAAAGGCATTTTAGCATACATGAAGGTGCCCCATGGAGTGGTAAATGTCATCTTTTCCCTGTCCTCAGGCAGAACAAAGATTTGATTGTAGCTAGAGAAGCCATCGATCATGGAAATCATGGATGCTCATGTTACCCTCTGCAATACATGTTCCATTTTTGGTAAGGGGTAATTGTCCTTTTGTGAGCTCCTATTCAGGTTTCTAAAATCTACACAGAGTCTGATTTCTCCATTCTTCTTCCTTACTGGGACCAAGTTGGCCACCCACTCTGAATATCTCAGTGGCACGATGATCTGGGCCTGTAGCAGCTTCTTTACTTCCCTCTCCATGATAGGCAGTAGCATAGGATTGATCTGTCTTAGCTTCTGCCTAAATGGATTTGCCTCCTTTTTCAACGGGATTTTATGCTCAATGACAGAAGTGTCATATGTTTTGAGATATTCATAGGTCCAGGAAAAAACATCAACAAACTTCCTCAATAGTTCAGCGTATTCATCCCTCTGCTCCTTTGTCAGACTTCTAGACAATTTGACAAAATTGGGTTCATTCTCAGTGCCAATGTTTCACTGAGTTGTATCAGCGTCATCCTCTGAGATTTCCACTTTTAATGCCACATCATTTCTATCAAAAATCCTTTCCAAAGGAACCAGTCCCCTTGGAATATGATTGTTGGGTAGCTTCACAATGTTACGCTCTGCAATCTTATTCAGAAAATTACCCCCATCAAGCTTTTCTTCAGAGACAGAGTCTTGGTCAATATGCATCTCTGAAAATTCTTCGACAGTCTCCAAGAATCTTTTGATCTCAAGATCATCCTCGAACACCTTCCAATGTTTGACATTGTCAGGTATGGAGGGCTTGTATTTTACTTCCACATCGTATCTAAATTTGGGTGGCAAGGGCACTTTGAAATTGCTTGCTGATGTAGCCAAGGAATCTTCCACTGTGTTCTTCTCTCTTGGGACGAAAAAAATGTTAAATGCTGAGAAGAAACTGTCAATTAGGTCCCATACCTCATTTCTGTAACTCATGAGTCCAGGATGCTTAGCCTGATAAGCGTTTATGATCTGCTGGGCTACCAATTCTGCATCTCCGAACACTTCTACCTCCTGAATTCTCATTTCCTTTGCATCTCTTAATCCTAGAACAAGAGCTTCATATTCTGCCACATTGTTGGTAGCTTCAAATTCTAGCTTGTATGACATAGATATGGTTTCCTAAGCATGTGACACAAAAAATACCCCAGCACCAACGCCTTCCTTGGAAAAGGCTCCATCAAAAAACATTTTATAGACGGGGGTGATGGAGGGAGGAAATTCATGAGAAGTGGTGAGCTTCTTTCTGAGTTTTAGAGGAGGCTCAGGAAAATTAGTGAGTTGTAGTAAACTGGAACCTAAATCAGTGTCCAGGGAAAAAATGGGATGGTTGGTAGGATTGGCTTCATCACTGATTATATAGGCCAGTTGGGCTTCTCAGTACAGTCTCCTATGTTCCCCTCCAAATACTGGAATAGTAGCATAGGTTAGGTCCATCTAAAGGGTTCCCCCCAGTCTTTTTATCCAATATCTTGATAACAACATACCAAACTTGGGGGGAACGTCATCCACTACAACATCTAGACCACACTTTTCATGGGCAATTGAAACAAGGTCACGACCAGATCTTTGATAAATCCTAGACATTGAACTTTCCTGGAGTCAAAGGAAAAGAGTTCATGATAGGCTCGGGTGACTTCTAGTCCTAATTCTTCCATGACATTTTTAGGCATGAGGTTGTGGGAAGCCCCTGAATCCATCAAACAGTTGTGTAGTACCTTGTCATGTATATTCAAGGATGTGTAGAAGGGAGGGGATGAATCATTCATGTCTTCTACCATAGGACCTAGAATAACTGTAGGCTTTTCATCTTGCAAATTGATGGAGTCTGTGGGAAGGCATGAGGCTGCAGACTGTAATAACTCAGAGAAGATTTTTTTGAACTCTTCCTATTTAATCAATTCGGTGAGGGGCACAAGGATTCTATTTTTTTGAATTTCATGCTCAAAGTTGAAAGAAGATGCAAGATTTGGGATTTCCCTCACTTCAGGAACATGACTCTAGACCATTGGAGGGAGTGGTTGGGCCTTCCTACCTTTGTTGTTGTTTGCTACTTCACTAGTAAGTTTCTCTATTCTAGGGAACTATTCAGGAACATCAGGTGCTGCTATCTTTTTCTTGGACCTCAGGTTATACCTGCCTTGGCTACTACTAGCCTTGTCTCCCTTGCTATGTTCATTTAGCTGACTATCCATGAGAGATTCCTTGTATGCTGATTGAGTGAGATGAGGAAAAGGAGGAGCATCTCCGAAACAATGGATTTCAAGATCAAGCCCATCTATTTCCCCTTCTTCCTCATTGGCCACAAAATTATTTTGAAAAGGGGCCTGAATTTTTTGGTCTTCTCTATCTCTTCGCCTCTGGTCTCTTTGCATAGTCGGGGGAGAAATATTGTTTGGCCTCCTGAAAACTCCTTTGTTTTCAGCATTTTGAGGACCATTGTATGCTTGCCTCCCCTCCACCTTCATTCTCTCCATCTCTGCAGACAAAGACTTCACCATCTTGGTCAGTTCATCCACTTGAGGATGAGGCATCGAGGGGCCAGAAGTTGAGGCTTCAGATCTTCCCTTTCTCCTATCTGCATCAGTCTTGTTTCTCAGCCTATCAACTGCTAATACATTAGATTCCACCTCTATGGCCGCATCTTGCATTTGAGCAAGGGAGGTAGCTCTTCTTTCTCTCAATATAAGACAGAGGTTAGAGTCGAATGCACTAGCATAAGAAATTTTGGTAGAGGCTTCTGAGGGATTTATCTCAACAGTAATATTATTATACATCTTTGAATCTTTTGGAGAAGTCAGAGACAAACTCTCCTTCCATCTTCTTCAAAGACCTGAACTCTGTCATGTAATACATGAAATCCTTCTTATCTCCCCACTACCTCAGGAAAGCACCATCTAAAGCTTCAATTCCAGCAATAGATCCGAGGGCCAATCCCCTAAACCATTTCCTCACCTCACCATCCAGGCTCTGGACAAAGAGTCTCATCCAGACATCTTCATTTTCAATGTTCAGGTTGTCTGCATAACTGTAGAAAGCAGCCAAGTGCTCTTCCGCAGTTATGTCCCCTTCGCTAGTGAACTTGGGCATATACTTCAGGTAATCTCCAGCAAGGACAAGATTCATAGGATGGGGTAGGATTAAGGGAGCATATCTAGCAACGACTATGGCATCCATCCTATTTAGAGGGGGACTAGCACCAGCCATAGGAATAACAGGTGTGGGGGAATTGGGTGGTGATGGGGTTTGAAGTGGAAAGACAGGAGTTGAGCCTACAGAGTGGGAGGGGGACTGTAACAAATCCGGAGAATAGGCTTGTGGGATCAAAGGCACAAAAACCTCCCTTCCCTCAGCAACAATAATAACAGGAGGAGGAGGGGTGATAAATCCTGGGGTAGAAGAATATTCAGAGGCACCGGGTATGAACCAGGGTAGCACCTTGGGAGAGAAAGGGGTGACAAAAGTTTCTCCCACTAATTCGAGACCAGGAGGAGAAAACCCAACAGGAACACTCCCGAAATTTAGACTACGGAAAACTCCAACGGAAGGTAATAAAATAGGACGAAATGAAGGAGCTGGAGTTTCTATAAAATCATGAAAACTATCAGAAATACCTAGTTTAGCAGTAGAAGCACTGTCTCCAGAGTACTATCCCTTTCTAATAATCTTCTCTGGGTCAACTTTATGTGGTGCTAACGGCAGCTGCAGATTATACCTTATGTGTCTGCCTCTAGAAGCCACGGCTGAAACAATGGAGTTGTTTATGGGTTCACATCAATGGAATTCCCAGTGGAGTCACGTCAGTGGAGTCGTCAGGTGCACAGTAGAAATATCAATAGTTATGATATCTAATGCACCTTCAGAATCAGTTGATCGTTTTCGTTCAATCCTGAGGAAAATATTCAACTTTGTCCCTGGCAACGACGCCATAAATGTTAGCGTCAGAATTCACTCCTGGATTGCGACAGGAGCAGAGCCCAATGCCCATCAATTTTATGTCACGATAAGTTTAATGGATGATCAAATGGTTAGAGACCCAGGATGGAATCATTTTAGCTCAGGGACCAGGTCTGGTATGTAAAGAACAAAGGAGGTCTTGATCTAACTTCAGTCAGTGGGTTGATTGTAAGATGAGAATGTGGAATACTTGGTGAGAGGAGTGAGCAAAACTACCTCAGGCAATAGGCCTTTCAGCAGTTTGTAGAAGAAAAACTCTAAATACAAGATCCTCTTGGTTCAGAGTTTCAGGGAACTGAAGGGGTGACTTGACTGGATCCTCCAATTCCAAGTCATTCAGCGTTGAGAAAATTGAAAGACCGATTAGAGACAACGCAACTGTTACAGTGATCCAACCTACATCATCCTATAATAGCTACAACTGGACTGGATCCTCCAATTTTGAGCTGTTCTAACATAGTGCAAACAAAGATATGAAAGAAACTGACATTCATAAGGCAAGAAGTCTCAAGAGTCAATGCATAACCAGAATAACCAGTGCTCCATTAAATCTTTTACAATTGGGAGCCTTGCTCAACCATCGATCCTTTGAAAAATATCAAAACTAAGTATATATACTCCTAAAAATTTTCCCAATAGAGGCGTCCTAGACTTTCAGGATGGGGCGTCTCTTCAATCAAATCTAGCCTGCACTCCTTTGTCATACGCCACCTTAACTCTGCATGGCTCATGCCAAGGGGTAGCTGAGCCCTTAAATGCTGAATTAGCATGCGCAGACTTCCCTGGTGAGTCAAGGACTCGACATGGCTTCTGTAGGAAAAACACAGCACAAAGGACCATCTTGGGCAAACTTCCTGCTGGGACATCCATACCTTGCAATTAATGAGTGAGAAGAGGTTTCAACCACCCTCTCTCTTCTTCATTCACTCTGAGCAGGTATCAGGATTGAGATCAAGTTGAACTGGCACCTGCAGAACACGGTGATCCCTTCTGCAGCTAAACCCGGTTCTTCGGCCCTTTGCGCAGTTCTTTCTATCACCCCCAAGTGACCACGGGCTGTGACCCTGTGCCTATCTTCAAAGGTGCTTTCGGCGTTTCACGTTTCGTGGATGGGAGGAGGCTACTCCTTGTGCTTCAAAGCTATGAAAGGTGAGGTGGTGACATAGCCTAATCACGTGCCACACGTCCCTCTGGATGGATAGTCCTGATCATCTCGGCAATAATGTGGGCCCGAGTCCTAGATGCCTTCCGCACTTCACGTCTCGCGGCTAGGNAGTCGAGGTGGAGACATAGCCTAATCACATGCCATGTGGCTCTCTAGATGGACGGTCCTGATCATCTCGGCAATAATGTGGGCCCAGGTCCTGGACGCCTTCGACACTTCGCGTCTCACGACTGGGAGGAGGATGCTCCTTGTGCTTCAATGTTGCGATGCGCGAGGTGGCAACATATCCTAATCGCGCGCCATGCGTCTCTCTGGATGGATGGTCCTAATCAACTCGGCAATAATGTGGGCCCGGGTCCTGGACGCCTTCGGCACTTCGTGTCTCATGGCTGGGAGGAGGTTGCTCCTTGTGCTTCAAAGTCGCGAAGTGCGAAGAGGCGATAGAGCCTAATCGCGCACCACGTGTCTCTGGATCGGACGGCTAAAACGACGTCGGTGTTTTGGGACCCATCTCATCACATGGCATGCGCTAGTGCCCTTTCCCCAGGCCTGCTCCCCTGTGATCAGACGCTATGACCGTGGGCCCGACTTTGGGCGCTTTCGACGTTTCGGGGTTCGGGGTTTCGGGATGTGAAATGACGAGAATCCCCTCACCCTTCAAAATCTCAAATGTCGAAATGCCGACGTGACTAGATCTTGCACCGTGTGTTTTTTAGATGAATGACCGAGATGGCTTTATCATTAAAAAGGGGGCTACCTCCATTCATAGGCTCGCTTGACCTGACCTAGCGCTAGGACTGTGGGCTCAGTTTCAAAGGTACCTTCGGCATTTCACATTTCGACAATTTCAGCTGCAGTAGATGGGATATCCCTTGTCTCTTAAAATGTCGATCCCCAAAATGTCGATTGGCTGCCACCTGCCCCAACTGGATTGGATGGCCCATATTTTGTCTTGAAATATAGGTTCTATCTCTTGTGCTATATCTCGGGCAACTTCGTAGTCCCAAAATCCCGATTACCGTCGATCAGCTCTATAGATGGATCTCGGTTGCTGACAACAAAACTTCGCCCTCTCCCTTGACTTGTAGCCTAAAATGAGATTTTTCCGTGCTGTGCTTGGGCGCCTCTCATGCAACCTGTAGACCTGGGTACTCTTGTGCCAAAGACAAAAATTGTTGTTAACACACATTACTACTACATGTCCTCTTCTCATCCGTGCACCTTAATACCATGTGTCCTTAACTCATTCACTAATTCCACATCTAAGTCTCAATTATCCAACACATGTCCTCCTTTAGCCGTCGATATATTCAACTTCGATTAGATATGATACTTTGATTGACATTGATTTGTCAAAATGATTTTAGTTGTAGGACTCCAATGTTCCCACTCTGAATCCAATAGTAAATCACCATGCTTCGTCTTCCTAGCCTCGATCAAGACTATTTCAAACTCATCTCAGTCGTTTGTCACTCTGCCTTCATCGGGGTGTAATTCAGACTTACACTTCAAATAAACCATTTTGAAGAACATATGTCATTGCTTCAGATCTCGAATGAACACCAAATCCTAGACGTCTGATCTAGTCTTATATCTAATCTCATTCATTCATTCTTAACTTATAAATGAACTTCACCTAGAATCAACGATTATGATTAATTGTATATCTTTGATTTGATGGTTGTTTTTTATCTTATATGTAAAGTATTCTAAACTTTTTCTATGTACATATTTTGAATGTAACTTTGTTCTCCTTAATATTGCTATGGTCTCAAAAACCTTATTTGCATTTGGGCATCGATCTCTTCCGTGATCGATGCTTGATCTCGATCAAATCCTCTTATGTGTAAGTTTACTTCTAGGTTCCAATCTGAACTAGCATGCATTTTCCTTGTAGAGATTTAATACACACAATAATATGCATGGGTCCTTAAATAAACAATCCCACATGTTGGAAACATATCAAGGTGGAAAGAAAGGTGATTTTGGGAAAGACGTTATGCACGAGGAAAGAGACAGTTGGAAGGAAAAGTACCACGTACGCATGCATGGAAGACCTAACAATGGTAGGGTTAGGGTTTTGGTAATTTATTCTAATGGTTGAAGAGCCAGAAACGTGAAAATAGAGATACGTAGGTATCAGAGAAGAGACTAGTCGTATTTTATAGAGAGAATTTTTGTAGCGAGTCATTATGTAATATTTTGTTGTATGACCTACTTTTGTAAGTTTTTGAGCTAGAGAAGATGGAGGAGGGTAGATCTTGATTTTTAGATCGCAAGCTAAGGAGCTCTATGCAATCTAGTCCACCTCATATATATCTTACCCAACTGAGAAGAGCTGTAAGCGTGCAGCGCTATAGTTAGAACTGCTATAATAAAAGAGTGAAGAGCCATATCTTTGTGGACGTAGCCCAGGAGGGGGTGAACCATGGTAACATCTGTGTTATGTGATTGAATGTATGTTTGTATTTATTATCTTTCAGTAGATATTGATAATATGAATGAGTTATTATTTTTCTTGCATAAATCATGATACAATATACCGTGTTAATAAGTTTCAATAGAACTCTCAGCGCAAAGTTCTTATATCTCCTACTCAATCCTAGGCCGCAAACACATGATTCTTGTAGCCACCCATTAAGACTATCTTAGGTGAGACTGCATGATGTACTCTCTGCGCTACGCTGCCTTTTGGTTTACCAGGGGGGCCGACAGTTTTAGAGGATTTTTTGGAAACAAGAACATACATGAACCTTGGGTCACTCAATACGAACTCAGATAGGACATAAGTAACCAACAAATGGTTCAGTTTTCACTAGTAGGAACAAGAGAGGATTGAGTAGATGAGATATGTTGAATATCTGTTAAAATATACGTAAGAGAAATAAGAAAAACAATGAGCCACTAGAAGGGGATGTTGAGACCGTGGAATCCCACAAAAGAAGAGATCGAAACTTGGCTAAGAACAAAAGAGCTGGAGTTCGCACAAAAAGATAACAGAAACCCTAGAATAACACCCCGCAAATATCTTGAGAAATACGTGTTTACTAATTTGCATGAAGTCTTTTTCTATGATTTTCCACACTTATTGCAAGAGTGGATACTAAGGTTGAAGGATAAACAAGCGACGAACCAGATCTGACAGTTAGATTGGACCCCAGTACAGATTGACTAGTTACAACATGTGAACAACAAATTCACCCATGTAGTAGACTTTTGGTTCAACAGTATTGTGGCAAGCTTTATAATAGAGTTTGCAGTAGACATAGAGATGTCATACACCGCAATAGAGAAAGATTTTCTATGTGGACCTCGAGGAAGGTATATTATATCATTGTATACTTCTATTAAGATACTACTATATAACAAAGGTATAATGACAATGGAGTCAGGAAACTAAATTTCTCTACGTGCATGGGGGAAGGGGGGAAGCACTAACAGAAAAAGGATAAATGGAAGGAAGAAAGGATAAGGGAAAGGAGGAGGAACCCTTGGCCCCAATCATGATGGATGATGACTAGATCAAGCAGATCATGGCGACAGCTGGAAAGACGCATAGCAGAGTACCCTACCAATACAAGGCGAATACCAAGAAAAGAGTCGTAGCCACGAGGGAAGTATTGGTGAGTGACAAGGAAGAGGTAGAGGATCTCTAGGCTATTGAGCATATTAAGGAAATCCTATGCACAACATATTAGAGGAAGACAAGAGGTCCAAGAACGGGAAGAGAAGGCAACAATCCTATCCATATTAATGTCAGTGTGGAACCCATAAACCCATATGCTACTAATACACCAAAGAGAACACCACCATTTAGAAAACTGAAGTTCGGAAGAAGTTAGACAACAGGAAGTACATCTACACAAGGAACAACAACTGGAGGAGCCAGTTCAAGTAGCACTATTCAAGTATCTACACTGTGCGGAGGTAGTAGTTCAACGTTTAGAATGGAAGGACATGATCCCACCATCAGGTTACCAGAATTCAAAGGAGAAGCAACATAAGACCCTGAGAAACACTTGCTCATTTGTGCAAAGATCCAGGAAGAAAAACAGATCACTGATGAAGATACCAAACTGGCACAATTATCTATTACGCTAAGATACCGTGCACTAGACTGGTACATGAGTCTAGATGCAAACAGTGCACCTGGGATGACAAGGAAACTGACATACATTAAGAAGTTATTGATTAATGAGTTCCAGAAGATGAGCTCAAAGGATCAATACATGAACGAGATGATAGAAATCCGATAGAAACCAAGAGAATCTATTTGGGAAATTGACCAACGATTTAATCATTTAAAAGGAAAATTGAAATATCTTATGACCGATATGCAACATTGACACATGTTCGTCAGTTCACTGCTACCACACTTAAAGTACCCATTGTGACAATAGAATTTCCAGACGCAGAAAGAGGTTATGTAGACAACCCTCCAACTGGAAGAAAACTAGTACCAACAGACGAATCTAGCTATCGAAGAACTGAAGGAAGATATGAAGAAATTAACATTCCAACTAAACCAGAATAAGAGTAAAGACAAACAAGAAGCCATCTGGTGTACTACATGCAGGATGAAAGGGCACCACAAGAACGAATGTCCAACATTTGTGCAGTATATGGCAGCAGGAATGCCAAATCCATTATCAACAGGGGGACTATGGTGTGAAATCTGCAAGAAACTGGGTCACGATCCATACCACTCCTCAATGATGTAGAAATACTAGACAGTCCCAAAGATTTCATATTGAAACTTTTGCAAGTTAGTGGGCCACGACGAAAAATATTTTAGAACTATGGATTTCATGCGAGAGAGGACATTAGATGCATATAGAGTGCAGACATAGATGATGATGGGGCAATCTACATCACCATTTAACCAAGTTCCAGCCCCATACAACACTGCACAACAATAGTATAATACTGTGTGGAAACCATATAATACCGTGCAACCATAGTATAACATATCACAACCCCAGTATAATACTGTGTAGTATAATGATGCACCTCAGTATAATGCGCCACGAGGAGATCGAGTGAGCTACAAAGGAGGAGAACGAGCGAGAGGAGGTTTTGGAAGGGGTAGAGGATGAGTGGTATGTCACAATTTCCAACAACTGGGACATTATGCAAGGGAATGTCCACTTCCACCAACAACATGTATGTATTGTCGTGCATCAGACCAAGATACGGAAGAATGTCCCATGCTATTAGTAAATGTACAGGAAAAGAGGAACCAGAACAACTAGAATGTTCAGTGCATCTCAGCC
Source organism: Picea sitchensis (assembly GCA_010110895.2). Taxonomy (NCBI): domain Eukaryota; kingdom Viridiplantae; phylum Streptophyta; class Pinopsida; order Pinales; family Pinaceae; genus Picea; species Picea sitchensis. Next base: position 39,716 of record SNQJ01S0079406.1, on the reverse strand, counting down.
GAAGTGAGGGATGAAGGATGAAACATCAACATAGTTACACGTGGAGGAGCTAAAATAGGGAACGACGTAGATCAACAAGAGCCACTACATCACCAGTGGGTGAAGAAGAATGCCAAACCAAGGAAGCAGTTCGATGTGTAGAAAAAGAAGGAGATATTTACACAAGCTAGAAAATATTTTCATAAGGAAGACATGGTCTCGACTTCAACTCCGCAGCAAAGCAAAGAAGAACTGGAGTATGATATGCCTTCGTTATTGGATCATACCAACAAGATGAAATCCATGGGACAAGTAAGTACAATCAAAGGATTTTTGCAATCATGTGTAAAAGTATTAAATGATCCATCATCTATCAAAATATTGCAAAATATACTAGAAAAAGTGTAGTATAGAGACAGAAGGAAAACTAGAACAGAAAACCGTCAATCACCTACATACAAGGAGAAGAAAAACTAGGGATTTCAGACTGAATGCCAACATCAGATATTTTAACATGGGAGACATCATACTAGATCTAGGATCTGAAGTGAATGTATTACCAAAGAAGACCTGGCAATGCATGGGAGAGCCCACATTAGGATACTCACATGTTCAACTAAAACTAGCAAACCAACATAGAGTCCTATCAATCAGTAGACTGGAAGGAGTGACAGTAGACCTGGATGGAGTGCGCACTAAAGAAGATTTTGAAGTAATTGAAATAGTGTACGACACAACACCATATCCAGTATTGCTTGGCTTGGATTGGGTGTTTGACAACCAGACCATAATCAATTTGAAGATGCGTAAAATGACATTAGATTCAGGTGAATACATGGTCATTGCTCCATTAGACCCATTATAAGGAGAAAGGTTTGTAGAACCTACTTTCTTAGACTTAGAGTAAATCGGCTAGTTGTACAGAACAATTGTGCATGATGAGGATTACATAAACCCAACTATAGATGGGATACTTAGTTGGAGGAGCATTACTACATGTGCAACAGACTCAAATACCGGCTTAACGAACTGGAAACAAAGGCTACATGAAGTTTCTACGAGAAGATGTGCAGGAATAGATCGCACAGTATTATGGGTAGGCACAAAGATAAGGGAACCACCCAGTTTCCACAAAATAAATGATTTCGAAACATTTTTGGCACATTATGAAGAAGCAGTTTTAGAGAATCAGAAACTGTTAGCATTTGATATAGCACTTAAAGCCACACCTACAATATGGTGGGGCAGACACAAACAAAAAATCATAGATTAGTACCAATGTAAGTGGTTACTGTGCATAAGGTTCGACACAGAACAGAAAAATAACAAGCAACAACAGAGGTACGATGGATAGGGGGAACTAGTGGAACACTTGGAGAAGTACATAATGCTATGGAAATTGACACCCCCATAGGAATGGCCTCATCATTTTATACACATTCTAGAGGGCATACCAACAAATTGGTATACAGACCAGGAACTGCATAGAGGATCTGTGACCTGGACAGTACTGCAAAAAAACTTTATAGTCACTTTTTCATTCGAGCATGAAAAAACCAACATAGATGCAACTCTTAAACATATAAGAGGGATGATATTCATCAAGGGACAGTAAGTCGAACTCATAATAGAAGAATAACAAATGAACAAATAGACAGTCAAGGAATTGTTGTCTTGTTACCATGTGCACGAAGACACACTAGAGGAAGATTATCGCGTGATATTCAGATCGAGGAATAAGAAGGAGAAAGAGAAGTGGAGGGTCCATCGATAGAATAAGAAGTGATTGATGCGTTGATCAAGGTAAAGAACGTCAACATTGGGATATTTGAGAATCCCAAAATGGCCAGCATTGGAGACTACTGGGATGAACAAATAGTAGAAAGAGTAACATAGTTACTGTGTGAGTACAACGACATGTTTCCCCCAACATTTACAGAAATGAAGGGTATAGCAGGAGAGCTAGGAGAAATGAAGATACCACTCAGAGCTGAAGCAAGACTGATCAAACAATGACCATACAGACTGAACCCAATATATAAGCAGAAATTCAAAGCTGAGATCGACATAATGCTCGAAGACGAAATCATAGAACCAATCAAAGAATCGGAATGGATAAGCCCGATGGTAGTTCAGGACAAAAAACAAGGAGGGATATGGATATGTGTCAACTCTAGGAAGTTGAATGATGCATGGCTACATGAATCGTTCCCTACACCTTTCACAGATGAAGTGTTGGACAATGTAGGAGGATATGAAGCTTACCCATTCATTGATGTATTCCCAAGCTACCATCATATCAAGGTAGCACATGAAGACAGATACAAGACCATGTTTGTGATAGAATGGGGATCCTACCAGTACACAGTCATGCCGTTTGGACTGAATAATGCACCAACAATAGTTTCCAAAGTAGTCATCACTGTATTTAACGAATTCATCCACTAGTTTATCAAGGTATACTTGGACGATTGGATAGTCTATTGTTTGTTGAAAGACCATGTAGAGGTCTTACATTTTATGTTAGAAACATGTAGGCAGTGCCAGATATCATTAAACATAAAGAAATGCATATTCAGAACACCGTTTGGGATATTATTGGGCAATATAGTATGCAAACAAGGTTTACTAGTAGATCCTGCAAACATTACAGTGATTGTTAACTTCCCACCACCGAAAACAGTTTGTGAGCTAAGAGAGACATTGGGACACACAGGATACTATAGAAAGTTCATCAAAGGATACACACAGATTATCACACTGATGGAGAAACTGTTAATAAAGGATACAAAGTTTCTATGGAATGACGATTGTCAACACAGTCTGGATATGCTAAAAGAGAAGATGGTCACTGCGTCGATACTAGTATTTCCAAACTGGGAGAAAAAATTCCATGTCCATGTAGATGCATCAGCCATATCACTTGGAGCTATCTTGGCGCAGTCTAGAGTGGGAGACTTGGATCACCCTATATCCTTTGCGGGAAGAAATCTATCATAATCAGAAGAGAACTATAAAACCACACATAGAGAAGGCCTAGCTATGGTCTATGCACTACAGAATTTCAAACATTACTTATTGGGAAAACACTTTAAGATGTTCACAGATCACTCATCCCTTAAATATCTAGTCAACAAGCCATTGTTGGGGGGGCGAATCTGTTGATGGTTACTACTATTTCAAGAATTTGACTTTGAAGTAATAGTCAAGCCAGGAAAATTGAATGCGAGACCTGACCACCTATCAAGGGTCGCACATGGAGAAAAACCTCTGAATTTAGAGGACAACTTCCCAGATGCATAGGCATTTTTTAGTCCACATCGCAGATGAATACTTTTCAGATATTATTCAATACTTGATAAAAGGTATTGCACCTCAAGAATATAACACCACGTAGAAGAAAAGCCTAGCATTCTGGGCTACAGACTATCAACTCATCGCAGGACACTTATACAAAATGGGCGCAGATAGAATCTTGCAAAGATATGTGTTAGAAAAAGAAATACCAAGAGTTTTAACACCACCCCATGAGGGAATAGAAGGAGTACATTAAGCAGGAAAAGCTACTGTACAGAAGGTATTGCACATTGGACTATGGTGGCCAATGATTCACAGAGACTCGAAGGAGTACTGCCAAAGATGCGATGTCTATCAAAGGGTTGGTAAACCCAAAAGAAGACACAAGATGCCATTACGACCACAGGTAACATTGCATGCATTCGATCAGTGGGAAATACAATTTGTGGGACCAATCAACCCACCAACAAAAAGAACAGGAGAAAGGTACATTATCATCGCGACATAATACCTGACGATATGGGTGGAAGCAACACTAGTGAAGGATTAAAATGCATAAACAACATCACACTTTCTATTTGAACAAGTGATCTCTTGATTTGGGTGCCCACAAGTTTTGATGAGTGACCAAGGCACGAACTTCATAAAAAACACTATTAGTCCTATAACTGAAGAGTTTTAAGTCCATCATCAGAAGAGCACACCATATCACCCACAGGAAAATGGCACAGTAGAAGCATTTAACAAAATCCTTGAGAATGTGCTGACAAAGATCTGTAATGTTAACAGAGATGATTGGGACCTCAAAATACCGACATTATTATCGGACTACAGGACTACGCGCAAGAAGTTGACAAGGAATAAGCCATTTAAACTAGTATATGGCCAAGAAGTAGTAGTGCCATTAGAATTTTTGGTACCCAGTCTACACGTAGAAGCAATTACAAACATGACAGAACGAGGCATAGTACAGGAGAGACTAAACCAGTTGATTGCCATTGATGAAGATCAGATCTTAGCAGGGTTCCACCAACAAGTTCAGAAAGCAAGGGACAAAGCTTGGCATGATAGACACATCAATAAGAAAACTTTCAAGGAAGGAGATCTAGTATTGATGTATGAGAACAAATCGTTTCAGCACCCAGGAAAGCTCAGAATTCATTGGTTAGGACCATATGAAGTAAAAACTATCATAGATGGAGAAGTTCTATAGTTGAAATACTTATCAGGCGTAGAACTCAGAGGGATGATCAACGGGAGCTGACTGAGGTTGTACAAAGACAGTCAACCACCCACCACGCAGTTAAAAAAAAAAAAACCCAGTACCAATAGAGGCACAGTCTTTTGAAAGAAGAAGGAGCACGCACACTTAGGAACACAAAATCAGAAAGGGCAAGGCCAACGACCAGGTCAAAAGTGGAAACAAACGGGAAAAGGAAAGATGACGAAAGAAGTACGAAACAATGAATTTATGTAGAATTGAATGTCGAAAAGGACCAACGGGATGCCGCATTAATCGCGCCAACTGGAGATGACCAGGGAGAGTAATGGAAAGTACGGAAGAACTCGAGGTGCATTGAACCCATAATTAAGTTAGCATCCTTGACAAGCTTCATGCGATGCCCATACAACGCACAAACGTGGGAGCAAAGAGTCTATTGCAAAATCAAAGAGATGGAGAGAGATAGAGGCTAAAGAGTACATAGCAAAGTTCACAAAGGGCACAAAGACCATTTAATATCAACAAACGTTTGACACTCACCACCATGGCACCACCAAAGCAAGAAGAAGCAAGCTAGACTGCCAGACAACCCAAAGTTAGAACCAGGGAACAGGTACACTTGGAAAAAGGTGAACAACAACCGATGGAGATTGTTAATGTCGATGAAATCCGATCACCAAATACAAGACCGGTGAACCCCACACCCATGGTGGAAGAAACTGAATAGCCAGCACCAGAGGGAATGAACATAGAAATGTCGATAGAAGCACAGGAGCAACAAAACCAGGAAAAAGAAACCCTGAAGGAGGTGCAACCGAAGAACACTAAACAAAATCTGAGAGTCAATGGAATGACGATGAATCAAGAAGCAGTAGTCGATCCAGACGAATCTTAAACAACAATGTCAGACCATCCACTAGAATGAATAGTAGAAGATGTCATGGGTTGGCCAGAATGGTATTCTGAAGTAAAACCAATGGTTGTTGGAACGTTGAGCTAGCCACTACCAAAGAAATACAAGCAACAGGTACCTAGGTCACCTTGCAAGCAATCTGTCACAATTTTATTTTTTTTATCGCATATACCAGATGGGGTACTGGTGGAATCAAGCTTGCTAGGGCATGTTGAGAAACTAAAATACTTAGACCATGATGTATCAGACAAATAAAATTTCCCAAAATTCCAAAAGAGAGTATACTTACAGACTGTGGGATTGAATGTGGTTGGGTAATCGATTGATCAACCTCTCAAGTGGGCAACATGATTGCAAAAAACAAGGATTTTAGGTCTCGTAGATCTACCACACTTTGGCAGAGGACAATATGCAAACAATTGTGTCAAACAACTAATGGCAGTCACACATGGTTGGGATATATGGTTGGACAAGATCGTCTCAATAAACATAGAGCTCATTGAGCACATCATAGGGTTTCCATTCTTGGGCATGGATCCCGCACAATTTATCGATGATAAGACAAAGGATAAAGTACTCGCAGAGGAGATGAAGAAGAAATATGGCACTGACAGTGGGACATGAGGAATCATCATCGAGAGGATCAACAATGTCACGACACAAATGGCCACAAACATCTTGGCCTGCAAAATGCTAAGAAAATTCCACAGGGAGGAAGTTCCAGTCCGGCTCGTTCCAGTTGCAGCTCGGTGTGCTGAGGGAACCACAGTTAGTTGGGTACCCTATCTCTTGAATTTGTTTCTATATGACTGCAAGGATGCACAAGATCTAGGAACATAATTTTACTACTCATGGCTACTCATGTTGATAGCTATCGTGGGATGGAAGGAACCGAGTTACACATTCTTTGGCACTAGACCCAAGCCGAATTGTGGAGCGAGGTATTTATCACTTGGCGTCGCGTCGGATGCTAAACAAAAGAAAACAAATGCAACTATATTCGAGGGATACCTTCAAGACCTACAGGAGGCCATCTCCAACATGTGGAGAATAACACCACAGCTTGTTGCACATTATTGAGAAATCCCCAACCTCAAGGCCACTCGACACGCAATGTGGATATAGGTGCGGAAGGAACCTAATAAGTAGTGGCTACAGATGCACTATTATATCATAGAGGGTGAAATCAACATGGCTATCAAATATTGGGAGGACGACTGGGATATTCCATCCCTCACCGAAGAAATACCTACAAAGACAGCATAAGAGGAGGCAGGGTAGGAAGAAACCTAGCCTTAAGAACTCCCAGTGCCCAAGAAATGGAGGACGGGCTAGAAAAAAATAGAGAATTCAAATGAAGGGACAACTAAGATGAGGATCCAAAAAGGGAAAAAGAATACTACAGAGCTGACTCAAGTATAATAGACACAGGCTGAGGAAGCACAAGGGACGAAACCAAGTCCCAATCCACAAGAACCAGGCTTGAATAAGAGGCCATCCACTCAGAAGGGGGTAGCATGCAATAATATGAAGGCACAAAGAACACCTCTGGAATACATGATCCCAGAGGATGATGCTGAGATGATAGGATGAATGGTTCATGATTGTATATCCGAGGATTTTGACAATGTTGCACACCATAGGGACATGATTCATAAGGAGCTGGAAAACATGTGACAATTCCTCAAGCATATCGAGGAAGCATAGATAGTGGAAAACAACATGGGAACAGGGCCATCAACATCACAAACAGGAGAAATACCGGATGAAGGTGAGCGAGATATAGTCCACACAATACCGCATCCGAGTGCAACATTCCACATTACACCCAGTATGTTGTGCATGGACGAGATTGTGGGGAAGACACCTCTAAAGGACTTAGCCAAAATCCAACTGGTATTTCTAGGGATACCATCCAAGGCTCTACATAAATTGTAGGTTAGCGTTACCCAAGAGGTACAATCTCCTTCACGCACAGACTTAGCTGAATTGCAGCAGGAAACAGAGAAGCAGGACGTGCTGGAAATAATATGTGAGCAGGCTAAGTTCGAGACCCAAGAGGAAAGGGAGCGCATTAATGGATTGGAGAAAAAAGTGGCAGGAACTTATGAAAATATTCTAACGACCGCGCAGAGGGATGTACTCACAGGACTAGAGAATATTGATCTGATTTTGCAGGAAATCAATCAATATCAAAAGGATATGGAGAATCTCCACAAGTAGCTTACACCTACCACTCCACCAAAAGTAAGGGAGCAAAGGAAGCAAGAGGCAACAGGGAAGCTACAGGAGATAGATCAACAAGTCCGTGCAACAAATGACTTGTTCGAGGAAGAAGCATAGTTGCAGATAAAGTTAGAAGAAGATCATCAAGTCCAACAGTGGGACAACGAAGAAGAAACGATAAGCGCAGCTATCCAATACCTCAAGAAGAGGCAGAAGACAATGGCTATCACAGAGCGCGTCAAAGGGGCACAGGATATGAAGAAACTGTGGGAAGAAATAACCACTGCTCAAACATAGAAAAAGGAGGGTCAGGCTCAAATGGAACCGCACCAAGAGAGAGTAGCATAAGTCATCGCATAAGTAGAGGAAGCCAAAACACTAATAGCACAGACCCAGGAAAAATGTGCTCGATTGATCAGTGACCAAATTGTAGTTTAGATAGTAGACACGCTCAACGCGAAGACCACGTAGGTGCAAACACAAGAAGCAGAGCTCAAGGAGAAGTTCCAGGTGATCACCAGGGAGATCGATGAAGCGCACAAAAGTTAGGTGTCTCAGGATGAGCCACATGTCAGTGTTGGGGGCCTGTTGGAAGCAGATCAAGGTGGAAAAAAGGTGATTTTGGGAAAGAAGGCATGCACAAGGAAAGTGATAGCTGGAAGGAAAATCAAGACACGCGCATGCATGGAACACCTAATGATGGTAGGGTTAGGGTTTTGGTAATATATTGTAATGGCTGAAGAGCCAAAAATGTCAAAATAGAGATACCTAGGTCTTAGAGAAGAGACTAGTTGTATTTTATAGAGAGAATTGTTGTAGCAAGTTGCTATGTAATATTTTGTTGTATGACCTAATTTTGTAAGTTGTTGAGCTAGAGAAGATGGAGGAGGGTAGATCTTGAGGGTTAGATCTCAGGCTAAGGATCTTGGTGCGATCTAGTCTGCCTCATATAGATATTACCCAACTGAGAAGAGATGTAAGTGCGTGACGTTGGAGTTAGAACTGCTATAATAAAAGAGAGAATAGCTAGATCTGTGTGAACGTAGCCCAGGAGGGGGTGAACTACAGTAACATCTATGTTATATGATTGAATGTATGTGTGTCTTTATTATCTTTCAGTAGATATTGATAATATGAATGAGTTATTATATTTCTTGCATAAATCGTGATACAATATACTGTGTTAATAAGTTGTAATAGAACTCTCAACTCACAATTCTTAGATCTCCTAGTCAATCCTAGGCTGCAAACATATGAGTCTTCCAACCACCCATTAAGAATATCTTAGGTGTGATTGCAAGGTGTACACTGTGCACTGCACTGCCTTTTGTTTTACTAGGGGGGGCGATAGTTTTAGAGGCTTTTCTGGAAACCCAAACATACATGAACCTTGTGTCACTCAATACGAACTCAGATAGAACATAAGTAACCAAAACCACACAACACTTGAAACATACCGATATCATTACTTAATCATACAATATTGTACATATAAGTTACATAAGGCCTCTTACTGAACTTTTCAACATATGATAGTCTTGGACCGATTCCTCACTCAATTGGCCACCCTCTCATTCTCGTAGGCCTACAAATTTAATACAAAAGGATTGTGAAACTCCAATTTGTTGAAGATCCTAAAAACCCTCATACAAATTCGTAGGATCGTCTAGATCCACTAAATCCTCATTCTAGATCCATAATGCACTCAACAAAGATACAAAAAACCCTAATATCTCTCTAATTCCTCACAACTCTCGAGAAATAACTCAATTACAATGCATTCCACAACTAATACAAGTTTTCTAGAATTCCTTCAAACATAGGAATTTTTATAAATTACACAATTAAATTAAAATAAACCCAATACCCCTAGATCTAACCAAACCAATTTCATTTTAGAGGTAGGATGCTCCTGCATGAAACTCCCAAGGAAGAAGAAGTGCTCATGATCTCTTGATCACGAGTTCCATTAGTTGAAGTTCTCCTAGGTCCCATAATTTATGTTGCTTGCATTCCTTGTTGTTTCCTCATTGTTGTCTGCAACCTTTGGCTATCTTCCTCTCTCATATTATGGCAGTTCGATATGATTACCTTCTCCATCATCAAAAACATCCTCATCTCCTCAATCTCCATGTCTATTATATCCTCTTATTGGTACATGTTGTTGGAAACTTGCTGAAATGTTTTGTTGTTGTAGCTCATTGGTTGATGCATTTATTCTTCTCCATATCTCCATCTGGAAATTTTTGGGACATCATGTTTCATTTCCAAATTCCTTGTGGGAAATTGAATTAGATCCCTAGGATTCTTACTTTCATTTGTTCCATTTTCATTAGGCACTGTAACCTTCTCCTTGGAATCATATTGAATCAAATATGCATACTCTTTGTATTCCTCTTTATCAATCCTTGTATTGATTAACCAATTTCACATCATTCTTGTCTCTCCTTGAAAATATGTGAGCACTATATCAGAGTGTTTTCATTCCAACTCTTCCTTGTTCACTGCAACAACAAGATCTTGCTACTTTTTTTTCGATATTTTCGTCACTTGCTAAAAAGTGATCTAGGTAATGATCATATTCATGATACAATGTTGTCTCCTCCTTCTCTATGAAATATATTTGATTATGTCTTCCTTCACTTTCTTTACTACCTGCAAAGACACACAAAATGTCAGATTAAAAAACACAAGGTTCTTTAGCTTCATTTGATTCTTCTTTCAACACTTCCTCATGATGATCTGGACTTTCCACATAATCAATGAGCCTTTCAATAGGTATCTCTCCGTCCTCATCATAGTCATCATGAAATAATCCTTTCTCTAGTTCACATAAGTAAACTTCGTCTTCTTCTAGTGACCTCTTCCTGAAATGAACTCCTCTAACTTTGTCATTCTTTAGTAAAGCACTCAACCTTTGCATCAAGATCCTCAAGCTTCTCTGATGTCTAATGCATGCTCCCTCCACAACCCTCAGGTCAGAAGGTCCACGTCAACACAAGATCTTTCTCCCTTCGCTGGCCCGAAGAACTCTAAAACGTTCTTCTATTTTCCTTTCGGAAAATCTGCACCCACAGCAAATTATCATGGGATCCCCTCTTTACACTTAGGAGATCGGACTTTGCACCTTCGCGAATCCAATGGTCAAGCGCTTTGTCTCCAAATCTCTGAGACTCGAGAACAGTCAACACTGACCTTTTCGCTTTCCTTTTCGGTATTTTCCTTATCGTGATTTCAGCGATCACGGTGTCGAGCAACTCACTTCCTCGACTCCCGAATCTTGATATACTGAAACACCGATACACTCGTGGGGTTGACTTTTCAACGCCCCTCTACTCCATCGAGATTTTGGGTTTCACAATATCGTGAATCCGAATGCAAGGGGTTGGGGTCTCTACCCCACGAAACCTCGAAATAGTCAACGACCCTTGACCCCGCACCGAAAATGTGCCACCTGTACACCTTGCTGACTCCTCTGGACCCACACCATTCTCTGAGCCTTTGGGACTTCATGTTTTGTGATATCGTGATTCCCGTTGCAAAGTTTATGGGACTTCCACCCACAAAATCCCGAAATATGGATTCACTTGTGAATCGAACGGCCCTTGTGGCTTGGATCTGCGCTCCTACTCCTCCTGAGCTTAGAACCTTCGGGAATACTTTTCGTATCTCCCCTACTCTTCCATGAGATATAACGGCTCATGGGATTTCGCTAATCCTCCTCAGAGAATTATGACCGTCCATTCCTCCTTGATGATTTCTCCAAATGAACTAAGTGTTCCTCCCCAAACTTATCCACCTGCGGCACAAACTTACGACGCCTTCTTAATACTTCCAGTCACAACTTCCCTGCGCTATCCTTTAATGGCTTCGAAGGCCTTATCCTTCCTGAGATTTTCCATGAATCTGCATCTTTTAGAAAACCCTTTCACACACTCCTTGCGACAAACTTCCAACCACATCCAAGTGTTGAAGTCCTTCGACTCTGCGCACTCCTGCAGCAGTAGTCTCTAAATGGTTTGCTCAGGTTCGCAACTCTGAGACTTCCCTTGGCCCGCGCACTCCTTGCACGGCTCATGTATCCCAAATGCACTTCTAGGTGAATGAGAACAAAGCTAAACTATCTAAGCCCTTTGTCAATGCACTCCTTGTGGACAATTCAACTGCACTCCTTGCAGGAACTCTTGCTCAGATAGAGAAACAATTGAAACTCATTCCTACTTTTTCTCAGACTTCAAACTCAAAACATGAGATCATATACACAGCATATAAAGAAAATGTATAACAAGAATTAAACATTCATGAGCATATCAATCAACAGACATACACATAGAACAAACACGATGCCATGAATTTGAATCAAAGCTTTTTTCTATTAATTCAAATATCTGTACATGGGTGTTCTTACATAGATCTATACTTCTCTCCTATGCTCTTCTTCATGCAAATGCTAATAATATTCCTATGATACAAGTGAGGGTGTCTATATCCGTTTTCCCTCTTTCCTTCCAAAACTGTCAAATCTACACATTTAATTCTACCTACTTACATTCAATTTCAATTTCAATTTGTTATCTGCAGAGATAACAAATCCCAAATAAATGAGATCTATCTTCATGAATGAGGATTTCTTCATATTTGTCAACAGCTTCTCCTGCTGCAGCCTCTTCATCACTGTAGCCAAATGCTTCAGATGCTCGGCCACTGTTTTACTGAAAATCAGTATGTCATCCAAATACACAATGACAAATTTCCCAATGAACTCCCTCCGGACTTCATTCATCAATCTCATGAAGGTACTCGGTGCATTTGTTAATCCAAATGGCATAAAAATCCATTCATACAACCCTTCGTTGGTTTTGAATGTTTTTTTCCATTCATCACCTTCTCTCATGCGAATCTGGTGATATCCGCTTTTCAAATCAATCTTTCAAAAGAATTTTTCTCCACTCAAGCAATCCATCAGATTATCCATCCTCGGAATGGAAATCTATACCTGATGGTTATCTTGTTGATCACCCTCGATTTAGTACACATCCTCCAGACTCCATATTTCTTCGGAATGAGTACTGTTGGAACAACACATGGACTCAAGCTCTCTCTAACCAACCCTTTGTCCATCAAATCTTGGACTTGTCTTCTGACCTCCTCATTCTCTTGTGGAGTCAATCAATACGCGTCTTTGTTTGGTAAACTGGCTCCTGGTATGAGATCAATATGATGACTCACACTCCTGATAGGTGGCAACGAACGAGGTAGTTTGTCCACTACTATGTCAGCGAACTCTTCCAACAGTTCCTGAATCTCTTCTGGTAAATCATCTACTCTTGTGCTGGTCAAAACAATCTTCGGTTTCCTGACCACAAAGAATTACGGTTCTTCTTTCTTATTTACCTCGGTAAGAAGTTCCTTCCCACTCATGATAAGTACAGTGTTTCTTACTTCAGGCTTCACTTCCTTATCCTTGATTGGAAGCAACATGTGAGTTCTCCCATTTTTCTCTAGGATGTATGTGTTCATTTTCCCATCATGAATCGCATTCCTATCATATTGCCATGGTCTACCCGGCAATAGATGACAAACATCCATGGGAATAACATCACATAATATTTTATCATTATATCCCCCTATCTTAAATTCAACTAAACACTATGTAGTGACAGTTACCTGGTGTCCTTTGTGTAACCACAAAATTCTATATGGGCTTGGATGATCAATCGTCTCCAGCTCCAACTTTTCTACCATCTCGGTTGAAACAAGATTATGAATGCTTCCACTTTCTACAATGACCTTGCATACCCTATCCTTGGTCTTACAAGTAGTCCGGAAAATTCTGTTTCTTTGGACTGAACTCTCCACCTCCTTCTCTGGTGTCAAAAGATTTTTTCGCATCATCAGCGACCTTCCGCCTTCAGCGTCTTCTGCCTCAACATCCTGCCTCTATGCTTTGGTGATGTGAGTTTCTCCTCCTTCTTTCTTTTTATATGGACACTCATAATACTTGTGCCCATTCTTTCCACATGTGAAGCATGTTATTACTCCACCTCTTCCTCTTCCTCTACCTCTGGTACGAGGAAAAGTACTATTATCAGCATAATCTCCTCTCTGCTCAATATGCTATCCTCTCTGTTCAGCATATTTCCCTCGCTGTGAGGTTCCACCTCTCTCAATTTGAGTCTGAGGTTTCTTCCAGTCTTCCTTGGGCTTCTGGCTTCTATCCTGGGCAACTGATTTGCCTCTGGGATGACTTCTGCCTCGGCCTCTTTAACTCTATTTCCGGCTCAATTTCTCTTCAGCTTTCAGAGCCAATTGATAAGCATCTTCCACTGTTATGATGGTCAACATGCTCATCTCATCCTGGATGTCGTATCTCAGGCCATTCATGTATCTGGCAACCTTTTCATCACCACTCTCCCAATGACCTGCCCTGATGTTCAGTTTGTATAACTCTTCAGTGTATTCTTTTACTAACATCGGCTTCTGTCTCAGGTTCTGCATCCTCTTGAACAAAGTGATCTGGAAATCTCTGGGGATGAATTTTTCTTTCATCTTCGCAATCATATTGTCCCAACTTTTGATCTTCTGTTTGCTCTTGCAGCGTCTGTCAGCTTGTAGCTCATCCCACCACAATGTTTCATGTCCCTTCAATCTCATGATAGCATGCTTAACCTTCTTGTCCTCTTCAACATCTTCATAGTCAAAGTATGTGTCTAGAGATCTAATCCAGTCTAGAAGCTCCTTTGCATCCAAGTTTCCCTCATAAACTGGAATGTCCATCTTTTCTCTTGCACCCATCCTTGCAATAGCTTTAACCAAACGTTCAGTTGCTGCATCTTCGGCTGCAACTTCCTCTTCATGTTCAGCCTCAATTTCTCTTTCGGAATCACTAAGATCCCCAGCACTGATTGTAAGCCTTTGTGTTGTTTCCATGTCTTCGATTCTAGCTCGTAAGTCATGCATCTCTCTCTCCATGGCTGGATCAGTCATCTGCCTACCCCTTCTTCTTGGGATTTCCCTCTCCTCTGGATCGGGTGATTGTCTATCTCTTCTCCTTGGCGGCATGATGAATCCTTCTCTTCTCTGCTACAGAAAGAAAAGAACCTTTTTGTGCTCTGATACCACTTGATGTCTAATGCATTCTCCCTCCACAACCCTCAGGTCGGAAGGTCCACGTCAACACAGGATCTTTCTCCCTTCGCTGGCCCGAAGAACTCTAAAACGTTCTTCTATTTTCCTTTCGGAAAATCTTCACCCACAACAAATTCTCACAGGATCCCCTCTTTACACTTAGGAGATCGGACTTCGCACCTTCGCGAATCCAATGGTCAAGCGCTTTGTCTCCAAATCTTCGAGACCCGAGAACAGTCAACGCTGACCTTTTCTCTTTCCTTTTCGGGATTTTCCTTATCGCGATTTCGACGATCGCGGTGTCGAGTGACTCACCTCCTCGACTCCCAAATCCCAATATACTGAAACACCGATACACTCACGGGGTTGAATTTTCAACACCCCTCTACTCCATTGGGATTTCGGGTTTCGCAATATCACGAATCCTAATGCAAGGGGTTCGGGTCTCTACCCCAAAAAACCCCGAAATAGTCAACGACCGTTAACCCCGCGCCGAAAATGTGTCGTCTGTACACCTTGTTGAATCCTATGGATCCACACCATTCTCTAAGCCTTCGAGACTTTGCGTTTTGTGATATCACGATTCTCGTTGCAAATTTTATGGGACTTCCACCCACGAAATCCTGAAATAGGGATTCACTTGTGAATCCAACGACCCTTGTGGCTTGGATCTGTGGTCCTACTCCTCCTGAGCTTAGAACCTTTGGGAATACTTGTCGTATCTCCCCTACTCTTCCACTATATCTAACGACTCACAGGATTTCGCTAATCCTCCTCAGAGAATTACGACCGTTCGTTCCTCCTTGACGATTTATGTGAATGAACTAAGTGTTCCTCCACAAACTTATCCACCTGGGGCACAAACTTAGGACACCTTCTTAATACTTCTAGTCACAACTTCCCTATGCTATCCTTTAACGGATTCGAAGGCCTTATCCTTCCTGAGATTTTCCACAACTCTACGTCTTTTAGAAAACCCTTGCACGCACTCCTTGCGGCAAACTTTCAACCACTTCCAAGTGTTGAAGTCCTTCGACTCTGCGCACTCTTGCAATAGTAGTCTCTAAATCATTTTCTTAGGTTCGCAACTCTGAGACTTCCCTCGGCCTGCGCACTCCTTGTACGGCTCCTGTATCCCAAAATGCACTTCTGGGTGAATGAGAACAAAGCTAAACTATCTAAGCCCTTTGTCAACACACTCCTTACAGATTCAAATGCACTCCTTGCAGGAACTCTTGCTCAGATAGAGAAACAATTGAAACTCATTCCTACTTCCTCTCAGACTTCAAACTCAAAACATGAGATCATATACATAGCATATAAAGAAAATGTATAACATGAAGTAAACATTCATGAGCATATCAATCAACAGACATACACAGATAAAAAACACGACGCCATGAATTTGAATCAAAGATTTTTTCTATTAATTCAAATATATGTACATGGATGTTCTTACATAGCTCTCTGCTTCTCTCCTATGCTCTTCTTCATGTGAGTGCTAATAATCTTCCTATGATACGAGGGTGTCTATATCCATTTTCCCTCTTTCCTTCCAAAACTGTCAAATCTACACATTTAATTCTACCTACTTACATTCAATTTCATAAATGCCTCCATCTACTAAGGACGAGAGCAAATCGCTCAAGGTACATTTACATTTTACAAGTGCACCTTCATTTAATTATCACATTTAAGGTTGGCGCATTAATCTTTAAGACAATTTCAAAATTTGTGATGGGCTTGTCCAGCTGTCCGGTGTCTCTGCGCTGGCTCGCTTGATGTTGGTGATGCTCCTGCATCATTCTCCTTGGCTTCCTGCAAACATTTGAATCATAGAACACTTGAATATCTTATTTATACTCCATCCTTGTCTCTGGTTTTACTCAATCTTCTTCTGTAAAAAATTTCCAATGGAACTGAGTTGTACTCTTAACTCATCCATTTCTCTGTCAATCTCCTCTTGACTCATTTTCTTTATGCCATTTTCTTTGGCATATTTCTTTCCTTTGATGTGGCTTCCTCTTGAACTTCTATAATGACCATCAATAGTCATTTCCATCCTTTCTGTTGTGAACTTCTCCTTGTCCACTGTGAGTTTCATCAAGCCTTTCTGTAGAAGCCTCCTCTACCTTCTACCGAATACCTCACCAAGCTTCCCCTGAGTTATGA
The DNA here is from genome assembly GCA_010110895.2 of Picea sitchensis. Taxonomy (NCBI): domain Eukaryota; kingdom Viridiplantae; phylum Streptophyta; class Pinopsida; order Pinales; family Pinaceae; genus Picea; species Picea sitchensis. Next base: position 22,779 of record SNQJ01S0079406.1, on the reverse strand, counting down.
ATTTTTTGTATTATAGGTCCTCTCCACTCAAACCTTCTAAGAAATCCTATGCTCTTCTTTGGATATGAACCTACTCACACTCTTTGATAGCTCCTCTTTCTCCCCTCACTTCCAATCCTCAGTTGGAAGTAATTACATCATCTTTTGCTACAAGGTTCTTCTGCAACAAGATTCTCCACTTGAGAGCTCTAATTACTCCCTTTTCCTCTATCACATCTCTACTGACTCTAAATGGATGCTACCATTCCTTCTCCTTTTGTTTTTATTTGCTAAATAACATTAACATTGTTAATTAAAACCCATAAATTAAAAATTATACCTTCAATATATGTCTTCAGATCTTGTCTCCTATGCCTCTTGGTTGGGAATCTCCTCAATCTAAGGTAATCCTATAAGGAATTATATATCCAATTCCTTTTCCTATTTTTATGCACAAATTTTCAATCGGTAAGTTATTCTTCTGAACATATTATTTTCTTTATATCCTTTGCGTAAAGTCATTGGTCTCCGCAATCCTCTTTTTACAATTTTGAATTTGCAAATTTCCCTTTTCAAATAGCATTGCCATGCTATGATACCAAAAATGAAATTTGTTCATTTAAGGTATTCCATCCCCCGCGATCAATTACAAAGGAAAATTAAATTTCCTACTCTGATACCAAAAATGATGACCTCTCAACTTTAACCCACAGTTTTGCAAAATTTTCAAATTGACATTTTTCTCAGTTCAAGATTCGAATTCCTTCAACTCTTTGTGCGTGAGCCCAATTTCTCCTTTTAACATAGTTTTTATACTCTGTTATTCACACATATATTTATCACTCATAACATGCACTCATCTCCATGAAAACCTCCAACATAGCTGTGGTATTTTTTTCTAAAGTGCTCTCCTTTTAGCACATACAACATGTGACCTAGGGATATGACCATGTGTTTAACCTTATCACCATCGGGTTCAAATCTTTCGTAGGCCTATCAGAAATTTATATGCCTTTCACTTTCGTTCATTGATCATCACATAGTGGATGATAGTGATCTCTCGTTGGATTCTTATAGGTTGGACTCCTCGCCGTTGATGATCATAGGATGGACAATATTGAACAGGCCTCAAAATGTTGTGGTTGTAATATAATCCCCGAACCGTCTCCGAAATGATTCTTTGATAAACAGTTGATCATTTATATTGAGCATGTCCTGATGGACAATCGTGATTTGATGTATAGTTCCTTCATATCAGAGTTCCTTGGTTAGGCTCCCACTAGCTCGAATACTCTGAAAATTCCACTTCGACGGTTTACCTCCTTCTCATAAAACTCCGATAGTTAACTGTTTCTCCCTCGTTGATCTATCGTAAGATCTGACGATCACAAATCATCACCTATTTATTCCACTGCACCTTCATCTTCGTCGATCAACTTGTACATGTTCTCTTCTCATTCATGCACTTTACTACCATGTGTCCTTACCTCATTCATTGATGACACTTCTAGGTATCAGTTAGCTGACACATGTCCTCTTCTGAATAGTCGATATACTCAGCTCTGAGTAGATATGAGTCGTTTATTGACATTACTTTGTTGGAATGATTTCATTTGTAGGACTCTGATGGCCCCCCTTTGAATCCAATAGTAAAACACCATGTTCCATATGCCTAGCCTTGATTAGTATCATTTCAAACTCATCTCAACCATTTGTCGCTCTACCTTCGTCTGGGTGTAATTCATACTTACACTCCGAATAATCCATTATGAAGAACTTACGCCATCACTTCGGATCCCGAATGAACACCAACTCTTGGTCGTTCAATCTGGCTTGAGATATAATCTCATCCATTCATCCTTAACTTATAAATGAACTTCACCTCAAATCAACAATTATGATCAATTGTAGATCTTTGATCTAACAACTGCTATTTATCTTATATGTAAAGTGTTTCTTTGTCATTCTTATATTCATATACATACAGAGTATGAATGTAACTTTGTTCTCCTTGATCTTGCAACGATCTCAACCAACCTTAGTCACATTTGGGCATCGATCTCTTCTGTGATAAATGCTCAATATCAATAAACTCATGATATGAAAAATTTTACTTCTAGGTTCCAATCTGAACCAGCATGCACGTTCCTTGTAGAGATTTAATACACACAATAATACATGGAGGTCCTTGAATAAACGGTCTGTTAAGAACCAAACATCAATATAACATAGAAAAACCTCAAGAAAAGTACTCAACGCCTTGAAAAAGAGATAATATCAGATAATAAGCCTCTTCGAGGGGGCAACCTCCTTTTACCCCACTTAA